>JAFBJZ010000817.1:650000-697500 GCA_016785225.1 Psettodes erumei
GGCTGTTCACATACCTGTCATACCTCAGAAAAAGGTGAGCTGTCCATCCATCTATTTATCTGTCTAAACATCTATCTATCTATTTATCATCCATCTGTGTGTTTGAATAAAGCTTCTGGTCTCCAGGACACGGGTGAGGTGGGGGCCTCTCCTCGGGGGAGGGGGGGGGGAGGGGGGGGGCGGGCCCTGGTGAGATAAGGTGCCACACACCTGGTATCTCGTGCCAGGCGCAGCAGCTGCTGTGTTTCCACACCGCGTTACCATGGCTGCGGCTCGCAAACACCGAGGCCTGCTGGGACCTCACACACTCTCTCTCTCTCTCTCTCTCTCTTCCATACACTGAACACACACACACACACACACACACTCACGGATCAGTGCACGGGTCACATATTTGAGAAAGGGGGCAGGGCGCGGTCCTGCGTGGCATCGCTGAGCCACAGTCACGTCCACTCCTGAGCAGGACGTTCGCCGCCTGAAATCTGCTCCACCTAACGCGGGACTCACACACACATCGGCTTCCTCCACCAGAGGTGGGACGACGCCGCCGCCGACGCCGCCGCCGTTTGGCCCGAGACGTCCAGAGTCCAGACCCACAAGCCCGAGAAGTCGGGCGGTGATATCAAGTTACTCCAAGTGAAAACACAAACGTGTTTTGCTATTTTATTCACTTGTCCAACTGTACAAAAACAACATGAGCATATTATACATATACGTTATGTGTAATACTTATTTATACGTCATACTGTATTTGTAATATTCATCAGTACTCGTATAAACGTGCTGTGTTTATCATTTACCGTGTATTTGTATGAGCTTTGTCTCTCTCTCTCTGTCGCCCTCTGCTGGACACAGGTCGCAAACGCAACAAGCGACTCGTGGTCCCGCCCATAAACCGGTCTGCGCTTTCTATTGGTTTAAAAAGTGTGGCACCTGATAGGTCGTTTAAATTTCTCATCGGCCAATCAGCTCCTTTGTTTAGGGCTACGCACAAAGGGTCATAGTTCGCGGAAGTGTGGAGCGGCGCAGCCAGCTTCTGTGTTCGGGTAAAGACCCGGTTCTGGGCCGTAATCTCCGGAGGGAGTAAAAACTGTAGAAATAGTGAGGATGAGTCCGACGGTCACGTGACCGGGCCTCGCGTCTCCTCCGGCGATGCTGCGTTCGGGTGTAAGCGCAGTGACGTCGTCGGTGACTTTACGGAAGGTAAGCTAACGCTAGCGAAGCTAAGCTAACAGACGTTCTTCGTGTTCCCGTATACGGACGGACCGACTTTGAGCCAACCCGTCACTCAGTCACCTGAGCTGGGGGTGTTTGCAGTAAACACGCGGTGTTATCGGGAGACTCTGTGTTTTATCCTCCTTTTTCCCCTTCTTTTTTATTTGTAGAGAAACGCTGATGCAGCGTTGCTAACTTCCGGTATGCTGGGGAAACTTTAGCCGCGGCTCAATGTCACAGCTGCAGGATCTTTAGGATAAATGTTAACTTTACAAACACTGTTCGTGTCATAAGCTGCGTGTGAAACGTCGACACGGTGCACGACGTGTTTTTCCACACTCACGTATCACCGTGTTTTCCACGTCTCCACAGACGGAAATACGTCAGCCTGAGGTGTAAAACTCAAGCTCAAGAAATACACACACACATAAAGCAGGTGTGTGAGTTATTAACATATCGCATTGTTTTCCAGCTGTGCGTCCATTCCTGGCCTCAGCAGTCATGGAGGAGGCGTCCGCACGCCGGGACCGTTCGCCGCCTCTCTACCGGACCGCCCCCCGCGTGCACGGAACCGGGACCCGGTCGCAGCAGGTCCGCCCGGTCCCCTGACCGGGGTCCACCTCCCGCTCCCACGCACTGCTGCATGAGCGGCTGTCACAACTGCGTGTGGATCGAGCACGCGGAGCAGCTGCTGGCGTATTACCACGACGGAGGCGACCGGGCGCTCGCCGCCATCGAGGAGAACGTCACGGACGAGAACCTGAAGACCTACCTGAAGATGGAGATCGGCCTCCTGAAAAAGTCGTGACGGCGCGAGCGTCGCCGATGACGAAACGGCGGAGGATGAGTTTAATAATATTTAATCACGCACACGCGCTGGTGGTCGCTGTGAGGAAATCCACGTGACCGCTTACATCTGCTTAATTCACTGTGAAGCACACTTGTGTTTATTTTAATTTTTTGTGTGAAGTTTGAAGTGTTAAACGCACATTTTCACGTGTTCACCGATCACTCTGCTTCATTATTTAAGAGTTTATTTAAATTCTGTATTTAAAATGTATTTTTAGCTATTTAAATAAATGTGCTTTTGTAACTACGTCGCTGTTCTCCTCTCTCTATCGCTGCAGCACAACCCTCGGCCACTGGGGGGCGTTAGTTCCACGTAAAACTTCTCATCAAACGTGCGTCTCGTCCAGCAGGTACAGGCTCCATCTAAAAGTGACATTTTAAAGGTCAAACTGAAACCTGTGATGTCAGAGCGCCGCTCGGTCAGCTGAGGGGCCCGACAGCCGTCGTCTCACCGCCGCTTCCTGAGACGGCGGTGACCCTGATCTCCCCGTGCTGAGTCAGCAGTAAAGTCCGCAGGGCGGTGGGCAGCGCCGCGGGGATTCTTTGATCTGGGTTACAGGGGGGATTACGAGCGAGGCGTTCACTGATCATACACGGAACGGCGTAAACCCCGGTGACTCTGACGCGATGGAAACGGGATTACTGCCGGTGCCGCCGCTGCAATGTGTCACTTTGCATCACGCCAACGCGAGGCCGCGTCCGACCGCGGGGTCACGCCGGCTCTTCAGCACACGGTCATAATTAATAACTGTTTCCTCGACGCTGCGATTTACCTTGATTCCCTGTGCATGTTTACTTTTCACTTTGACAACCAGTTAAAACAATATTTATAGATGATGGAATAAACACCCAATCATACGCGGGCCTGGGTCTGAAGCCTGTCACACGGTGGGAGGGTGGAGGGTGGAGGTGGGTGGTGTCATACACGGTGTAATGTGGCACGTGTGCCCTCGTACCTCCTGCTGAGGAGCTTAGGGGTCATCGTGAGCGGCCGGTAGGACACGCCCCCCCAGGCAGCGATGACAAACACTGAGCCCCTCCCACTACACGTGCCCCCACACACACACCCACACACACACACACACACACACACACATTAGAGGGTTTACTTTGAAACAATAAAGATCTATATCCATCCAGATGACTGTGTGTGTCCAGTCTCCACCCTCGCCGTGTGGGATTACACAGATGATGAGACGCTCCCTCAGGATGGAGGATTGAGGATGGAGGTTTTGCCTGAAGCAGATGGTGCAGCAGTTGCATAACAAAGATGGGTGGGGTGGTGGTGGGGGTCTGCATCCATCATCTCCACTCTGTTACCTCACCTATCAGCTGATCTGATTCGCATTGCGTAGCTGTTTCCTGAACTTTCTGGAGACGTGCAGCGTTACACAACCCAAACACATAAACAGCTCATCGTGTCGACGGGACCGCAGCGCGTCACGCTGACGGGGGGGGGGGGTCCTAATATTCTGCCCCCCCCCTCGTGCATAGAAATGGGGTGGACAAAATATTAGGAACACCTCTAAACACGTCACGTTATCCCAAACAACGTCGAAATAAACAGTTTAATCACAAATACGACATCATGTCCGGACACACCCGCATTTACAAACCACCACCTTTGGTCCAGAATCTGGAACCAGCACTAAATCTGCACAAGTGACCTCATGAATGACATCACGGCCAAATTTCCAGCACGTCCCGTTCACCCGCAGAACGTGTGACGTGTCGACGGGGAGGCGGCGCGGCGGCTCCTAATCCGGCGCAGGGCTCAGCGTATAAGAGGGGCCCTCAGCCCCCGCTGGCCCTCACAGCGAGTCTAGCATAGAACTCCACTCATCTGCTGGACAGACCCGCGCCCACCGCTCGTCTGGCTGGGCTTCACCGAGCAGCCGGTGAGTAGACCAGCTGTCAGTTTGTACGGACGGGGGGGGGTTCAGATCTCAGGGGAACTTCCTGTTTGGATGAAGACTTTAAAAACGGGGGCGGCGAGGCCTTTTTAAACGTCAGCTGATTGTAACATGAGTCTCAGCTCGGTCTAAAATACTTGGAAGTACTTTGTTTGATACTCGATGGAGGTTTCGGGAACAAACATGGAAGTTTTTTTCATTTTATTTGACATCAGCAGACGTTTTGTCGATCGATGGGTTCCTGTGTGAAGCTGCTTTGTTTATTGATTAGAGCTGCATGTTGAGTTTTTGGTGTTTTACACAATATTCAATAACTTGTTTTTTTAAACATGGCATCTCATCAGGTTGAGACCAGGATCACCATCAGATCAGGGATGTTGTTGATACTGAGTTCTTCTCCATATTCAGAGTCAGGTGATTCATCCTGCAGGAGGAGACCAACCAATCACATTTAGAGAAACTTAAAGGGCCGCGCACACACGCTGTAAACGTCCGGTATGTTTTCCATGAGGGGAGATTACTGGCGGCTTCGCGTCGGCGCCGCTCTGAGCGCGGTGACGGTTAAGACGCGTTCGGGGACGCTGATCCGAGCGGATTGATCATTTAGACCCTGGCTGCCTGCTCAGCATATCTCCTGCGCTGTCCTTGCTCTAACAGGATTACGCGTGGACCCGCCGGCTCCGAACACAGAGGTGGGGAGCGCTTATTAACTTGAGCCGGGGATTACGGGAAATTGGGTCAGAACAAGGCAGTCCCATCTCAGACGTTCAATTACGGTGAAATATGAGCGCAAATCCCGGCGCGCGTCAGATCAGTGAGAGGATTAAGGGCCTGGAAATGTCAGGCAGAGGTGACCCGGGCTGGACCGGAGCATCGCAGGCGGGATTGGACCAGGACAAATTGGCGGGAACCTTTTCTGACTCCTTCTCTCTCAAACCGCAGATACTTTCATCACGACGACCCGCGCGCACAGGTACCGCAACCGCTCACGATGAACCTCGAGGCGCCCAAACCTGAGGTCAAGTCGGCCACCCGCGTCAGCGGGGGCCCCGCCACCCCGCGCAAGGGCCCCCCCAAGTTCAAGCAGAGGCAGACGCGCCAGTTCAAGAGCAAGCCTCCGAAGAAGGGAGTCCAGGGGTATGTCTGGGATTATTGTTTTGTTCCGAAGGTTCAGAAATAAGGATAAATGTGTAATCTGGTGTTTTTCTCATCAGTTTTGGAGACGACATCCCCGGCATGGAGGGCTTAGGCACAGGTGAGTCCACTTCAGATCTCAAAACACAGGGTGTGATCCGCCCGGACGCGCTCACGTCTCCGTGTCCTCCCCTGCAGACATCACCGTCATCTGCCCCTGGGAGGCCTTCAATCACCTGGAGCTGCACGAGCTGGCCCAGTACGGCATCATCTGAGCCTTCGTGCGTCCACGCACCTCCAACCACCTGCCTCGGGCTCCGGCTGTTACGTGGAACTGCTCCGAAGAAACGACAAACTGTAACAAACCACAAAAAAAGGAAAAAGAGAGAAAAAAAACCCGACAAAAAACAACTTCCTGTCCTCTTACACCGGATTCTTCCTCTGACTCTGCAGCTCGCACGCTCCACTTCCTGCTCGTGTTTAGCGTCGGCTTCCTTTTCTACTCTCTTGCTGTCCAGCTCCTTTTTTTTCCTTCCTCCTTTTCCTTCTGTCCTTCTTCTTCCTCTTGTGGACCGAACATGAAACTTACGCAAGCGAGGCAGCCTCACGTTGAGTTTTTTAAGTGTCAAACCCGTGGAGCGGGAGGGTTCCCGCCCCTCGCGAGCGTACATAAAAATATAAAAACCTGTATTCTGTAGAGAGCCGACACCAGCCGGCCGTTTGCTGAGCATAAGCTTTCAGTGGGATAATCATCAGGTGTCCGTCTTCACCAACCTCTTGACTCCACCCTGTTCTCCATCCTCCCCCCCCCCCCCCCCCTCTAAAAAAAAAACGTCTGAGGCACATGACCTTTGACCTTCTTTTTAAGAAACAAATTAAGAAAGAATCTCAACTCAGCAGCGTCAAAAATCTCCAGGAAACCAAAATTCCTTGTTTGTAACAACCTGTGACAGGAAGTACAGTAACTCCCATAAACTGTTTAGTTTTGTATCTCACCTATTTGTATATCTCCCTTGTATAATGTTAATGTGTATGAAAATATGTATTTTCTGTTAAATGAGTGTTTATTTATTATAAATTATTATTATTAATTATTATATTTCTCATACCGCCGCCCAACATGTGTTTATATTTGTGTTTTTAGCTCCTGTTTGTTGTTATCTTGCAGAGTAGAACGTTGTTTCGTATCCATCCTCCCCATCATCATCATCATCATCACTCAACCTTCATCGCATTGGTGTTTAGAGAGTTAAGCGTCGCTTCTCAGCTTCTAACGTAATTTCTGTAATCCTGACTTTAGCTCTCACATCGGTTTTGAACAAAAAAAACCCAAAACAAAAACAAAACCTCGGTGATAAAAAGCTGCCGATGGAAGAGCAGGTGGACTTTTCCTCGACGGCAGAGGGACGTTTTCATGTAATGCAGCTTTGTCCTCTCTACAGGATGAGGGAGAAAAATAAAATATAAAAAGAGGAAAATAAAAAAAGGCGATCTATTCATTCATCAGAGTGCGAGTTAGTTGTGCATACATGTACACGTGTACACAATACATATATATATATTTTATATTGATACAGTGACAACATTTTGTCTAGATAATCCAACACAAACCATCAGTACATGTAACGGAGTTACTGTCTAGATAATCAAACAGTTTAGTAAACAGTTTCTCCTGTAAAATCTCTCTCGGTAAAACTGCGATAAGACAGAAAGGCGGAACGTTGCGTTTCCGGGTTGTTTCCGCCGTGCTCACTTCGGCGTGGGACCGGCGTGAAACGGTCGGGCACCAATGTTTGCGACACCCCGGTGTTTGAGTTGCGGGATGGAGTTTCGTTGACACACACACACACACACACACACACGGAGAAGTGCTGCGTGATTTTTTTCCCTGCACACAGCGCGACACGGCGATATCTGTCGGGGGGAGACGTCACCCG
This sequence comes from Psettodes erumei, assembly GCA_016785225.1. Taxonomy (NCBI): domain Eukaryota; kingdom Metazoa; phylum Chordata; class Actinopteri; order Pleuronectiformes; family Psettodidae; genus Psettodes; species Psettodes erumei. The sequence goes on from JAFBJZ010000817.1 coordinate 657,049, forward strand.
GGCGACATGGCAGACAACATCGTGAGTATGACGATGCTAACCCGCTAGCTTAGCCGCTTAGCCCAAAGTCCCGAGTGATGAGGCAGCAGAATTAGCTCGGCGGCTAACGTTAGCCTGGCTGCCGTTAGCGGAGAGCGAGCGGGGCCTGTCGGAGCCAGCTAGCCGACTGGAACCGCCGGTTAGCCGCCGGTGCGTGAATAAAAAGAGGAGGCGGTGTTAGCGAGACGGGGCCGCCGCCGCGGTACCGGCACGGGGCTCGGTGGGACAGAACCGTCTGGAACAATGTGGAGCGCGTTTAGCTCTTACGACAAACGGTCGCCGGGATGCGCTCGGTGTAATGGACCCCGAGGTGTTGTTGACTCATTGAAAAGTGTCTGTTAATTAATTATTATACACACACACACACACACACACACACACACACACACACACACACACACTGTGACAGCTTCGTTTGACGCGGTGTCGTTCAAAGCCGCCGTGTTCCGGTAACGCAGGCTAACGTTACCTCCACTTTTCTGCACTGTCATCGTTGTTGTCATGATGTCCTGACACTGACACCACTGTAAAGACCCCCACCCACCCCCACCCTTGTTTTGACAGGTGGGTGCTGGGGTGTCACCTCTGTTTTGTGGTATTGTGGTGGTGACGTCTCTCTTGTGTCGTCAGATCATCAGGGTGCAGTCCCCGGACGGGATGAAGAAGATCCCCTCCACCAAGAGGGAGACCGCTGCTGCTTTTTTAAAGAAGGTACAGAGACACACACACACACACACACACACACACACACACACAGCATATAAATATATGTATAAAAACAGACAATGCTGATACATCATTTATCACCCTGCTGCAGCTGTTGTCTTTCTACCTGCACCCTTGGGCTTCCGCCGACGTGTGGCGTGAAACTCGCGTTGCTTTGTCATCGCGGCTGCTCGATAGGTTCAGGGTGGTGGTGGTGGTGGTGGTGGTGGTGGTGGTGGTGGTGTAGGTGGAGGTTTGCGGCCCAGCCCTCGCCCTCCACGGGGAGCGCGACCTCCAGTCGCAAATAATCGCGGATGATTTTGGAAAAACCCAAAATAGAATGAGAGCGGAGCGTTCCAGCAGCAGCTCATTAAAAATAGATGGAGCTGAGGCAGGACGGTGGAGCGACGGGTGGAGCGGCTGCGACACACACACACACACACACACACACACAGACACACAGGTTCCCGCTCACCGTACGCTCGCCTCACTTCTCCCGCCCCGCAGGTGGCCAAAGAGTTCGGGTTCAACTCCAACGGGTTTTCTGTCTACCTGAACCGCAACAAGACCGGAGAGATCCTTTCCCAGAACAAGACGCTCGGCCTGCTGAAGATCAAGTAGGTTCCGTCCAGCGGCGGCGACAGTTCCCCACGTTCCTCGGTTCCGCTTTAATCGCCCTTGTTTCATTCTGCGTTTCAGGCATGGCGACATGCTGTTTCTGTTCCCCTCAGGATCCCCCGCCTCCTCCGGGGAGGTGATGGACACGGCCACCCCCCACACGTCCTCGTTCCTGCCGTCCGTCTCGTCCTCCTCCTCGTCGTCCTCCTCCTCCTCCTCCTCCGTGATCCCCCGCTCCTTCTCGGCGCCCCAGGTCCAGGAGGACGAGATCGACCAGTACCTGGCCAAACAGGACGGCAAGATCTACAGGAACCGAGACCCGCAGCTGTGAGCCGCCGCCGCCGCCGCACGCTCGCCGCGTTTCCTCCCGCGGGGTTTGTGTTTCAACCCTCTTCTTGTTGCAGATGTCGCCACGGTGCCCTGGGGAAGTGCGTGCACTGTGTACCGCTCGAGGTAAAAAAAAAAAAAAAAAATCCTTCCCTCGAAAGTTCTGAACGCCGCCGCCGTCCTGACCTGAGCTCTGTCCCTCCTCAGCCTTTTGACGAGGACTACCTGAACCACCTGGACCCGCCCGTGAAGCACATGTCATTCCACGCGTACCTCCGCAAGCTGACCGGCGGGGCCGACAAGTGAGGAGCCGGTTCTGTCGATAATAATCCCCCACCCCCTCGGGCTCTTACGCCGTTCTCTCCCCCCCCCCTGCAGAGGGAAGTTCGCGGCTCTGGAGAACATCAGCTGTAAGATCAAGTCGGGCTGCGAGGGTCACCCGCCCTGGCCGGAGGGGATCTGCACCAAGTGCCAGCCGAGCGCCATCACGCTGAACAGACAGGTACGTGGCGGCTGGGGAGCGTCCGGGGCGCGAGCGCCGCTTGTGTCCCGGACGAACGAGTGTTTCTTCTCCTCCAGAAATACAGACACGTGGACAACATCATGTTCGAGAACCACACCATCGCCGACCGCTTCCTGGACTTCTGGAGGAAGACGGGCAGCCAGAGGATGGGTTACCTGTACGGCCGCTACACCGAGCACAAAGACATCCCTCTGGGCATCAGAGCCGAGGTGGCCGCCATCTACGAGCCCCCGCAGGTGAGCGCCCCCCCCCCGGCCTCCGTCCGTTCCAGGCGCGCCCTCCGCCCGCCTCTGCCTGCTCACCGCTCCGCCCTCTGTGCTGCAGAACGCCACTCAGAACAGCCTGGAGATGCTGGAGGACCCCAGAGCCGCCGCCGTGGACGAGATCGCCGCCAAACTGGGCCTGTGCAAGGTCGGGCTGCGTGACGCCGCGCTTCCTGTGTGTGTGTGTGTGTGTGTGTGTGTGTGTGTGTGTGTGTGTGTGTGTGTGTGTGTGTGCGTGCGTGTGTGTGCGTGTGTGTGCGTGTGTGTGTGTGTGTGTGTGTGTGTGTGTGTGTGTGTGTGTGTGTGTGTGTGTGTGTGTGTGTGTGCAGAGGTGAATGTACCTGTACATGTCGGTGACCGCTCCTCTCTCTGCTGTCCCAGGTGGGCTGGATCTTCACAGACCTGCTCTCCGAGGACACGAGGATAGGCACCGTCCGCTACACCAGGAACAAGGTGGGGGCCCCGTCCCCTCGGGAGTCACCCGCCCGTCTCCTCCGTGCGGCTGTCATGGCGGCTCTCTTGTTTCCTTTCAGGACTCGCACTACCTGAGCGCGGAGGAGTGCATCACGGCGGGCTTCTTCCAGAACCAGCACTCGAACCCGTGCAGACTCTCTCGAGACGGACACTTCGGCTCCAAGTTTGTGACGGTGGTGGCGACAGGTTGGTTCCTGCTCGAGGACGGGAGGAGGAGGAGGAGGAGGCGGCGGCTGTGAGGTCACCGCCAGCTGCTTTCACTTCCCTCGCGCTAACGGTGGAAGCTAAAGGCGATGATGTCGGCGCCCGACGGGGCAAAGTTCGCCCCTTTTACTCGCTGCGTGTGCGACGGCTTCACGCTGACTCTGGACCAGCCGGGTCCAAACAATTAAATCCTGCCGGGTAATTGGCTGAGTGTGTGTGTGTGTGTGTGTGTGTGTGTGTGTGTGTGTGCAGGTGGTCCAGACAACCAGGTGCACTTTGAAGGTTACCAGGTGTCCAATCAGTGCATGGCGCTGGTGAGAGACGAGTGTCTCCTGCCCTGCAAAGACGCCCCCGAGCTGGGCTACGCCAAAGAGTCCAGCCCCGAGCAGTACGTCCCGGACGTCTTCTACAAGGTAACCTGCCGCCGCCGCCGCCATCGCCGCGCCCGCGGGCGTGACGTTCACGTCTCACCCCGCCGCCGTCCGTCTCCTCCTCTCAGGACAAAGACAAATTTGGAAACGACGTCACGTTCCTCGCCCGGCCGCTTCCCGTGGAGTACCTCATCATCGACGTGAGTGAGACGCCCCCGCGGCTTCCGGCTTCGCGTTTCACGTTTTGCGGCCGCTTCATTCCCCCCCCCCCGCGCTTGTCTTTGTGCCTGTGCAGATCACCACCACGTTTCCCAAGGACCCTCAGTACACCTTCTGCTCCACGCAACGCTTCCCCATCGAGAACCGCGACATTCTCGGAGAAACGCAGGTGAGCGCGGCCGCCTCGCCTCCGCCTCCGCCCGGCCCGGCTCGCCCGCGGTCGCTCATCCTGGGTGCTTCTCGTCCGCAGGACTTCCACAGTTTAGCCACGTACCTGTCCCAGTGCAGCTCCGGGACGTTCCTGGACGTCGTGTCGGACTTCCACCTGCTCCTCTTCCTCGTCACCAACGAAGTCATGCCTCTGAGAGTGAGTCGGCCGTGCGTTTCGGTCGGGGAGAGCGGCCCCGGCGGCCCGGTTTAACGAAACGAGCGCTCCACTTTTGTGTGTGTGTGTGTGTGTGTGTGTGTGTGCAGGACAGCATCGGGCTGCTCCTGGACGCGGTGAAGACGTCCAACGAGGACCTGGCGCAGACCTGGAAGAAGTCGGAGCAGTGGGCCACCATCGAGCAGCTGTGCAGTAAGTCTGGCGGTCCCGCCGCGCCCCCACCTGTCCGTCGCTTATAACCCGTAACCCCCCCCCCCCCCCCCCGCAGGTACGGTGGGCGGGCAGCCCTCCGGCTCTCTGGGGTACGGCGCCATGGGCGGCCCGTCGGCGCCGGCCTCCTCCTCGGCCATGTGGTCCTGCCTCCACTGCACCTTCATGAACCAGCCCGGCACGGAGCACTGCGAGATGTGCAGCCTGCCCCGCAGTTAAAAACAAACGCACCCGGCCCCCTCCACCCCGCTTCTCTGATCTCACACACACACACACACACACCCCCGCAAACCAGGACTGTTTTTGAAGCCCCCCCCCCTCATGGCAGCATTTAAATAAAGCACTTTTTGGTCGAGGCGCCCCCGGCTCAGATTCTTCCTGCTGTGACTCAGGACAACAGCAAAGACTGGAGCGTCTGCCCCCCCATACACACACACACACACACACACACACACACACACACACACACACACACCCCCCCCCCACGCCGTCTTCTGGTCTTGCTGTGTATAAATCCATTGGAGGAATGATGCTGTTATTTAATTTTGCCTCTTTTGTTTGTTTTTTTTTATCTAATCGTAGCGATACTTTTAAAATTTGGACTCTGCTCAGCCGGGTTTTTTTTTTTTTTTTTTTTTTTTTATAGGTCTCCGACCCCCCAAAAAAAAAAAAAAAAGTACAATCACGGGTCAGATCCCAGACCTGAACGAGCCGAGTCGTAGACCGGCAGAACCCGACGTGGTTCCGGAGACCCGGACACGATATGTAGCTTCTTTTCCATCGGCCGTTCTCTCGTGTCCCTCGTTCAAAAAGGCCGCCCCCTCCCCCCCACCCCCCCACCCGTCGTCGTCGTCGCCGTGGTTACAGACTCGCACTGTGTTAGCCGTGAGGTGCTTCTAGAAACAACTGGTGCTCTGTCACTTCCCCTCCCGCCGTCCAGACGTTTTTTTCTCGCTGATGCAAAGGAGTCGGACCGTGACCCCGACCCCCCCCCCCCCCCAATAGGCCCCCATCACTTCAAAAGACTTTCCTGCTCAGAGTGCAACAGGTCAGAGGTCGCCGCCCGGAGACGACGAGCGGCAGCGTTTGGTTCTGTGGATAATTTCTCCCTGAGCTTCTTCCGGTAAAAAAAACAAAACAGGATGTGTATTTTTGGTGAACTGGCCCTTTAACGTATCCCGGTCAGCGCTGGGTGGAAACCGGGTTCTCGTCGGGTTCTTCTTGAGACATCGGGACCAAAACTTCCAGATCATCTAAGTCCTGAAGGTTCCGGTTAAGAGCCGCTCCGGTCCAGGTGAGGGGGTTCTGGTCCGGCCGCCTGCGGTCCAGATGTGAATCAGAGAGGCCGTGTGATACAGCTGATCCAGAGTCAGTCGCGGGGGGGTCGGTTCTGGGTGGGGGGGGGCAGATTTAGCCGTTTAAGAGCTTGAGAGTAATTCCATTGATGAAGTGAGAATTTATTTTTAGTTGTAGATTTATTTGAAAATGCTTGAAAAAAAAAAGTTTCTTTTGTTTTTCTTTAGTTTTTTTTTTGCCCGGTGATGTCACTCGCCCCCCCCCCCCCACCTGTGGCAGTGACCTTTTTTTTTTTTTTTTCCTTTCTCCTTTTCTATTGGTCCGGGGGCCGTTTGCTGAGCAAGCACGCCCCCCCTCCCCCCGGACTCGCCGCAGGTGCTCGCTGTCCGCTGAGCGAGCCCCGGAGTTGTTCGCCGTTCACCTGGATTTGAAACAAAATAAAAACCAAAAAACAACAACAGATGTTTTCTCTTGATTCCCACACACACACACACACACACACACCACTTATTATACACATTGATGTGTGGGAGAACCTCAGATTAGGACCTAATCTGGAACCAGAAGATGAACAGTGAATGACCACAAACAGAGATTATTCCACAGTCAACCCCCCACGCCCCCCTCAGATTATTTGCAGATTGGAGTTGATGCGGTCATGTGTTTGGAGTCCGAGGTGCGTCTCCTGCAGATGGGGAGCAGATGAAGAAGAGGAATGTGGACGTGAAACATCAAACAGCTCAGATGAAGGTCCCTGAGGACGCGGATCAGATTACAGCCAGGACGTTTTGACCCCCCCCGGTTGTTTCAGCTCTCTGGAATCCGGGGGATGGAGACGGGACGTCTTCACGTGGGTGGAGACTGAGGGTCTTGAGATGAGAAGCTGCTCCGACAGAGGAGCTCCTCAGTGGGGTGTCGGGCTCTGCCGCTGCAGGTACGTTGCGCGTCGCTCGTGTTTCCGGGTTTGTGTTTTGTTTTTGTGTCGCGCGGCTGAAGATGAAGCTCGCCGCCGTGGCGCTGGTGTTGTCGCTGGCTCTGTGCGCGGCTCAGAAACAGAAGGCGACGCAGCGGGCGGAGTTGGACTTCAGGAATGAAGGTCAGCGGTGAGGTCACGACCTGCGTTCGCTCTTTTCACCCCGGTCGTTACTCCAGCGCGTGTTCACGTCTTAACTTTCGGCGCGACAAAGTGAACGACCGACGTCCTCGCCGGTTCTGTCCCGTTTTTCCTGCAGCGAACACCCGGGCCTGCGCCAACCTCACGCTGGTTCTGGACAACTGGAAGTACGCCATCGTGACGCAGGTCAAAGATCTGCTCCTGCACGACCACCGCACCGTGCTGCCCGACTACGGGAGGTGAGGGTCAAAGGTCAAACGGCGATTTGACTGTTTTTGCGGTGCGAGTGAGCTTCTCTTCACCCCCCCCCAGGATCCAGCACCTGTCGGACGCCCTCGGAGACCTCTACAAGGAGTTCAACGCGCTCAAAGGCCGCCTCGCCGAGCTCACCGCCAAGTTCGACGGGGTGGAGGCCTTCGTGGACGACGCCCGGCTGGGGAACCCGGGGGCCGGCGCGGGCCGGGCTCCGGGCAGGAGGAGCAGGGTGGTGGTGGTCCGGCGGATCAAGAAACCGGCGGGTTCGCAGGACTGAGGTGTGAAGGTGGAGGATCACGTGGTGTCGCTTGTCACGCTCTTTCTGCTTTATTTAACTGACCCGCAGCTGAATAATAAAATCAGTCTCACACGGGTGGAGACGCTTTTTTTAAACTTTGTGTTGTGAGCACCTCCATCACCGCCAGGTGGCGCCAGAGCACCAGAGAGAGCTTCACCCTCGGGGACGAAGTCACACCTGACGTTTTTGACTGAATACAGTAAATTTGGAAAACAGTTTTCATGTAAACGATCCGGCCAGCGCATACTTTTACTTACTAATACTTTTTATTATTATACTTATATTGTTATTATTATCATTTAACATGGGTTTTGCACATTTATCTGAGTTTTTCCTGTTTCTTTAAAATAAAAATGTTTTGCTAAGCCCCAACTAAATGCTTTTTTAAAGAAATTATATCAGCATATATAGCAGTAATATTTCACTGTTCATTGTTAAATATTAGCGACTAATAAAAGCTCCAGTTTATCCATCATGAGTGTAGTAGTAGATTTCATTTGCAGGAAAAAGAAAGTACTTTATACTGTATGTACAGCAGCCGCCACAGCTCCCTGGGTTTCCATTTACCAGAGTACTGATATCGAAAGTACAAGAAAAAAAATCATTATCGGATTAAATTGATGAGATTTCTATTTATTCATCTTATTTCCACTTCATGTTAAACTATCACAATTATTTAATTTGTCTTAGAAATGTAAAAACCGGTTTATTATTACAGTGACTCTGACCCCAGTGTCAGTTTCTATTTGTGGTGAAAATGAAACCGAAAACACAACAAGTTTAAGGTTTAGGGACAGTCGAGAAATTAGTCACCAAATCAAACCCGTGACGCCGGCGACGTAGCGCTTTAACTGACGACGTATTGATCGGAATCGATCAGTATTTATTTACCGATCAGGAGGTGGGGGAGCGGGGGGTCGATCACCGGGGCGGTATCGACGCTTTCCCGCTCGCGTCACAGGAGCGGGTGAATTTAGCGACGCTCCCTTGAAGTTCCGCCCAGCAGGAGCGCACGAAGCGCTTCCTCAGGGCGTCAGATGCTGCTCGGGCTCCGAAGGCTGGCGGTGCACACCTGGACCCCGGAGAGGTGAGCGGACACGCGCTCAGGACAGGTGAGCGCGCATGTTAATTTCCCCGCTGTGGGATTAATAAAGTAAATCTAATCTAATGTTTGTTAAACTGTAGCGGGAAATAATAATAATAATGAGTCGAATCAGCTGACAAGCTAATACAGAAAAAAAAAGATCCGCGTCATTTCCTGTGTTTATTTTTTATTACCTGTCGAGTCACTGTAACTGTTTATAGTGAATCTACGGTGTATACGTGTTTGGTGACGTCACTGCACTTGCAGGCCGCGCGACATCATTCGCTGCTTGCGGTGACGTTATTCATGACTGCACACAGGTGTTCGCTCGCCTACTCTAACGCGGACACGGTGGATGTAACTGCACCTGATTTTTTATATATATATATATATAGAGAGAGAGACAGGTAACAGGGGCCGGGGGACGTCCCCCTGAGAAGACAGTCCCCTTGAGAAGACAGTCCGTCCCTACAGATGGAGGACGAGGCAGGACGCCGCCGCGGGGCCCCCGGGACGGAGGATGTTGAAACCAAAAAGCTCCGGAAAACGAATGAGGTGAAAATGTGAACTCGAAACACAACTGTGTGATGGTTTTGTATCGGTACTTAAAAGACTCAAACAGACGAGATTACGTTACTGAGATTACGCGACTGAGATTACGATACTTGTTCCAGGAACGTGGACCAGACACTCCCAGATGGAAAGTTCAGCCAAAAGACAAGAAGAGAAGGAGAAATCAGAGGAGAAAGAAGAACGCCACGGATGTCAAAGACGAGACGGAGGCCGCGAGCGTCCAGAGCGACGAGGCCGCGTCCTCACAAACGCCGCGAGCGCGTCCCCGGCCTGCGGACGACGCGCAGAGAGGAAACCGCAAACACGCCACGGGGGTGCAAGCTCAGACTCAAACCAGGAAGTGGAAGAGTGCGCACAAGTGGACGCAGACGGCGGCCGTCGCTCAGAGCAACAAGGAGACGCAGACGGACTTCCCTCTGCTCGGCGACGCAAACGTCGAGGAGGCGAAACCACAGGAACGCACAACCGAACCCGAGCTGCAGGACGGCGACCCCGGCGTCCCCGCTGAAAACCCACGCCCTGAGAAAGAGTCCACATCTCACGAGGAGACTCCCTCTGGACCTCCTGGTGGTCCCACGGACTCTCAGAGAACCAGACCGGCGCCGGACCCACGTCTTACGCCGTAACCACGCGGTCAGTAAAAGACACGATATCGACGTGGATCCAGATCCCCGCGGTGGTTTAACCTTTGACCTCTTCCGTCTTTCCACAGCGATCCGAGCCCGGCGAGAGCGCCGCCCGCGTTCACCTTCCACATCTACGCCGTTCTGGACAAAAAGTTCCGATTCAGTCGAGAACGCGACGCGCTGCTGCTTTTTCACGCCGCCGGGTGTTTGCCCCTGGAAGTGACGCATTTCGTGTGAGTAGTCGCAGTCGCGGTTCCGGTTCTGGTTCAGCTTTTACCGCAGCGTGATGATGATGATGATGATGATGACGTTTTTTTTTTGTGTGTAGCGGACTCAAACAGGAGGGCTACCTGGTCGAGGCTCGTCTTTCCGTGGCAGAAAGCGACCTGCGGAGAGGAGCGTGGTTGGAGTATCAGTACGGTGTGAAGCAAAGACACAAGGAGATGACAGAAGTGGCCACCAGGCACGTTTTCATTCCCCCCGACTCCAAAGGTACGGCCAGAAAAAAAAAAAAAAAACCAAAACGGTTTCCTAAGCATGGTGGTTTCAGACCGGGAGCTGATCTGGTCCCCGCCTGTGCCGTCCTGCAGAGCTTCACCTTTACGAAGGCCTCATCAGTCACCAGGGGGGGTCCAGTCTGCTGCAGACGGGCCTTCACATGGTCGGCCTGAGGAGGTCGAGGGCCGTGGAGTTTTCCGACGCCTGGCTGGACTCGGCCAGAGCCCTGCTGCGCGCGGTCCTCCGGAAGTGGGCTCCGTCGGACCGGCGGAGCACCGACGGCCTCTGTGACCGCTTGTCGTATTTTTCGGCGGGCCTCGGCTCTGTGCACGTGAGGGTCGTGTACCCGGACCGCTCGCAGCCCCAGGTCATCAAGGTAGGTGCGGCAAGAGGAGCAGCGTTAAACGTCGCCTCCGAAAATTCCCCCCCCGTGACCGAGTCTTCGTTCGTTTGCAGACGGAGGAGCTGATCTCTGAGGGTTTGGTGCAGATCTTAAAAGGAGAGCTGAAGGAGAAGATGTCAGGAAGCTGCACCGGTCCTCTTGTTCTGGGACTGACCGTTTTCACCGTGACCCGGAAGTGCGGCGTGGACCTCGGCGCCAAAGGCTGGGCCGAGCTTTGCTTCCTGGTGTCCTCAGAGGCCGCGATGGACCAGAAAAACCTGGACTGCTTGTTCAGCGCTTTCCAGAATCCACAGCAGTAGGTTTTGCGGGTTTTGAGACATTAAATTCTGTACGACGTGAGGTTCTGATGCAGGTGCTGTGACCGATGCGACCCGTCCTGTTTCAGCACCTTGTTGGGTCTGATAAACCACTGTGCCGAGCGCACGGTGCCGGAGCTGGTCCTGCTGGTTCCCCTGCTCCTCAGACTCAGGCAGCCCGGAGCCGGCGCAGCCAGAGTGGGTCCAACTGTGGAGGAGGAGAACTGGTCGGCGCTCGCCGGCGTCCTCTTCGGCAGGTTCAGAGACGGCGTCCGGGCCCACCCTGACAAAAGAAGGCGAGTCCACCTGGAAGCCGCCTCAGCGTCTCTCGTCCTGACGGGAGTTCGGTCCGTGCAGAGGTAACTCTGTCTTCCTCGCAGGAGAATGATGGCGCTGATCCGGTCGCACTCGTCCATGGCCGAGGAGACGCCTCTGCTCCTGGTGAGCTGGTCGTCTCTGCTCGCGTTTGAGGATCTTCCCGAATTCTCCGACCTGACGGGAGTGCACGCAGAACACCTGATCCAGAGTCTGCTGTACAGGCTCCGGCGGTGCGGAGAGCCGAGGGACTACGACAGCGCACAGGAGATGGTGAAGGTGGAGACGACCCCGCCCACGACCGTATTTAACACGAGCAGTGACGTTGTCTTCAAAATGACCCCGTTGTCCTTTCTGCACGCAGCATGTACAAAAAGTCTTGAGTCACGCACTGGTGAAGGTGGACAAGGAGGCGGACAGGTGAGGACACCTGACCTCGCGGTCTTCAGACTCGCTCAGTTCTCCATCAAACGTTGCTTTGCGTCCTGCAGAATGACTCGATGTGAGACTCTTGAGCCGGCGTTCACGAGCGCCGTCAGCGCGGCCAAGATCACGTGCGGGATCGCGCGACTCGTCCCGTGGTACCCGACGGTGGTCCTGTCCTACCAGCTGGTGCTGAAACTGGCGGAGGCCTGGGACGCTGCGCTGAGGAAGGAGGTAGTTGTTTTTCTTTTTTCTTTATTCGTCACCCGCCCGAACGTTTCGGCCGACGTCACCGCTTTGCGTCTCTCTTAGCCCAAAACAGACGGGCGCGAGACCCTGAAGCGGCAGCTTCACGACGCGCAGCAGCGAATCAGGGAGTGGCGAGACCAGCTGCTGCAGAAACCCCTGGTGTCGCCAACCAAAGCGTTCACCTACCCCAAGGAAACTGAGGTGCGCGCTCGTGTCATTATCCAGCTCATTGTGACTCGTCTTTGTGCTGATTTTCACCACAAACACCAGTAGCCGCGTTTATTTTCCGTTCTGACTCTGAATTTAACTGTTGAATTCCCAGATGTGGGACGCACTGCTGAGAGCCGAGTGCTCCGTTGAAGGAGTTTCGTCCAGCTGGACCCAGATCCTGGTGAAGGACCTGAGGAGAAGGATTTCCGAGGTCTGTGTCTTGTTCGGTGTCACGCACGGAGCAGCAGGAATCTGGTTTGGGCTCGCTGCTGCCTGGTTTCTGCAGCACATGTGTGTTTCTCTGCAGGTCTGCGAGGAGGACAGAGTGCTGCTGTGCTGCCTGGAGTCCAACTCGATCGGGAGGAACCACGACGCTGTTCGGACCTGCTTCGCTGAGCTGTGTCAGTCGGCCGTCGTGACAATCTGCCAGGTACAGCGCACCTGAATGAGCGGAGGATGCCGGCGGGTTAACGGCTGCGGCCCCGGACGCTTTCCTACATTTTGCCATGTGTTTTCAGAGAGGACGGGAGGGTGACCTGATGCGAAGTCTCAGCTCCAGGGTCAAAGAGCTGCCTGCCGCCGTCCTGTCCGCCATCGTGGTTGAGTCGGCGGCGCGGTTCGGGGACAACTCGGCGGCCCTGCTGCTGGATCCCCAGTCGGCCACGAGCCACCTGCTGTTACAAGGTGTGCGTTTATTTCTCACGTGGTTGTGACGCGTACCCGACGGCTGCTCGGTGACCGCAGTGTTCCCGTCTCGGCCCAGGTGACTGGACGTCGATCCGGGTGGCTGACTCCGCCGGGCGGGTCGTCCGCGGCGCCGTGGTCGCGGTCCAGTCTCTGATGGAGTCTCTGCTTGAGGGACACGTGCCGCTGGGACACCTGCAGACCTGCCTGAAGTATAAAGAGCAGTTTAAGAAGCTCTACCTGCAGTGTATGAACATCACACCTTCCCTCCCTCCCGTGATTACTTTATAAGATTTAACTGTAATGAAAACGGTCGTGTGATTAATAATATCTGCGCAACTTCTTCTACAGACAAGAAAAACACTGGATCTGATCGTGCTCCTGTGGCTGCGGACGTTTTATTGGCTCAGAGAGAGAAGGACTTGAAGTCGTTCCTGCAGCGGAAGCTGCAGATGGACGCTCTGATAAAGATGATATGGAAGGTTGCAGAAAGCATCACAGGTGAGTCGGAGGAGAAAAACGGAGGCGGTTCCTGCCGGGAAGCGTCTCCGCAGAGTCACTTCTGCAGTTTTGATGCCTCATTTTCTCATCCAAACCAGTCGCAGAGATGTCGGCTCTGGAGAAGCAGCACAGCGCAGATCTCCGGACCGTGAGCCTGAACAAACTGGTGGCGGTTCAGTCCTTCGGTGCTGACGGACAGCTGAGGAGGACGGGCCCCCCCCACACCCTCTGGTACAACACCAGCCTTAATGTGCTGAAAATGGCCAGTGAGATGCACAAAGTGCGTCACAGCAACGTGATTCTGTCCTGGTGGGTCACGGGGGCGGCGGCGGCACCGCAGCAGCCCTCCTCGGCTCCGGTTCCGGTCACCCTGGCACAGATCTGCGAAAACATCTGGAAGCCGATCCTGGACCGGTTCCTTCAGCTCGGCTGCAGCGTGGCGACCGCAAGCATCTCTCTCAAGCAGCTGGATCGGGTGTTGGTGGAGTCGGGCGACTTGGGCGACGGGGAGCTGATGAAGAGGGAGCTGAGTGCGATGTCAGCCATGTTGTCTGAGGCAGGGCGGTTCGGACCGGAGGACGAGTGGGTCGAGCTGAGGCTGGGTCAGATCCTGGAGTACTCGCAGCTCCACGAGGCGGCGGCTGCAGCCGGTGCCGTGCTGAGAATTGCTGAGAAGATGAAGCTCTCCGGAAACTTCACAGAAATTGACACGCTTACGCAGCTGGTAACAATCCTGTAATCTAAAACGAGATTAAAATGAAGGAAATGTAGTTTTCCCCTAAACCTCCTTCCTTTTAAAAGGATTCACCTCCATTAGAGGACACATATGTTCAGGTTAACACTTTTTCTGCTCGCCTTTGTGATGAAACACAAAGTCTTGACACGTATGTGTGTTCGTGTCGAACAGGAAGACGAGCGCTTCAAGCAGAGGGCCCTGGGGTCCCTCAGCGACGACCTGCTTCGTGCCAAACGGCAGCTCTCGGCGGTCACCAAGCAGCGCACCGCCTGTCTGGAGGAGTTTTTGGCGAGCCAGCGTCTGGTCAGCTGGGTCAAGGAGAACCTTAAGAGTGAGGCCTGAAATCCGTGCAGGATCGTCTGGTGGTCGTGCAGAAGACGCCGGCGTCTCTTACCTTTCTGTCTCCGTGAACAGACATGAGCGACGTGAAGGTTTATGTCGACCTGGCTTCCATTTCTGCCGGAGAGAACGACACGGAGATCGACCAGGTAGCCTGTTTCCACGACGCCGTGACGGGCTACGCGCCGCTGCTCTACTCCCTCCCCCCTCGAGCCGGCTTCCAGGAGTTCATGAGGTGCGCCCGGCAGGTGTGGGACGCCCAGAGCAGAGACGAGAAGCTGCCGGACAAGCTGGTATTTACCTCCCCCAGTCGCTTGTGGTCGGGACCTGAAGCTGTTTTGCTGTGCTACTAGTTTGACGCTACTGGTTTTCCTTTCCAGAGAGAGTCCACTCGATTACTGAGCTGGCTGAAAGGCTTGAAGGAGACCCATGGCTCTGTGGAGCAGTCCTCTCTCTCCCTGGCCTCGGACATTAACGCCCACGGAGTTTATCACATCGGATGGTCTCCTGGAAGCTCAGAGAAGGTGAGCATCAGAGTCAACCAGACAACGATATTGTTATTTAAGATATTAGTGAAGCGTTTTCTCCGATCTTCACACGTTTGCAGAGATGTCTACAAAACGTGGTGCAGGTCACGGTGGTGAAGGGCGCGCAGCAGAAGAGCTACAGGCTGGAGGAACTGCTGGAGCTGCAGAACAAACTCATGCTCATGTCGTCCAAAGGGGAGCATGGCAGAGAGCAAGTCAACAGGTTCACACAGGTCAGGCCCATTTACAGCCACTTGGCGTGACCTTCTGCTAACTGCAGAGAAATGTTCTCCTTCAGCCAGAGTGGATTTTCTTGAGCAACGTACAGTATGAATGATGACCGCTGTCCACATGCGCTGCAGGTTTTTGAAGGCGTTCAGAGACTCTGCACCGTCCTCCTGCACATGCAAACATCTGGCAACATGCTCTTCAGGGAATGGCGCGCTGAGGTCCAGTGCTGTCCTCGGCGGCAGCCGTGCATCAGAACCACCTTCCCGTCCCTGAGGGGTAAACAGCTGCTGTACCATGGCGAGCTGACCGAGCAGCTCCGGGCGCTGACTCACACCATGGACGGCTGCCACAAAGAATGGCGTTCCTTCGTCGGCGAGATGCGCTCCAAGTTCGGCCTGCTGAACCACTACACCTCGGAGCAGCTGGTGTACCTGTGCTACTGGATACACAAAGCGTACCAACGGCAGGCGCCGCTTCCTCAGCAGCTGTGGCATCTGCTTTTTCCCATAAAGCCTCAGTGCACTCTCACTGATGTCAGGGTCGCCTACAGCGCTGCGACACGTTTGGCGTCGAAGTGTGCCGAGCTGTCGCCAGACGCGACACCAGCTTCGCCGGGACGCCACGAAGAGGACATGGAAGAGATTCATGATTTGATGGAGAATGAAGAGGATGGTGACCCTGACGACATGAGGAAGAATGAGGAGGATAGCCTTGAAAACCTCTGGAGACTATTCAAGAAAGACATGGTGCAGTACCTCAGTGAGTACTTGGACATCTCCACTCTGGGACACTTCCTCTCCTGCCTCTTTGAACAGAACCAGCAGCCCCTGATCAGGAACCTTCCACCGATTCTCCAGCAGGGAAAGCCCAACCTTTTGCTTTGTCCCAGCGTGGACGTTTTTACCCACGTCCTGTCGTTTTACATGGAGAGCCCGGAGCAGCCTCTGCCGTCTGTCGACGAGGTTCTGGTCTGCAGAGAGGACACCACAGAGGAGGAGGTGGAGATCTTCCTCCGCCGAGCTCTTGGAAAAGGCTCCGTGAGAAACTGTCGGAAGATATATTCTCTTGTCAATCCAGGGCTGCTGGGATATGACGTCAGCGTGGCCTTGGGGGAGCTCTTTAAAGCCCTTGAGAGAACCGCCGACCCACGCTATCGTTTGGTAATAGTCAGCCCGGTGGCGCACCAACACAAGTACGTGCCGTCTTTCTTCAGCAGTGACAAAGTCCCGGCTGGTGTGCATCTAACAGCAGAGACTGCCAGGAAGTATCTGCATCGCCACTTTACGCAAAACAACCTCCGCCCAAACCCTGTGGCGCTGGTGTCTCCAGAGCAGCTGTCGGTCTGGATGGTGTCATCTGTGCAACCTGCCGTTGGTAAGACCTGCTTTTAGAATTTGTTAGTTCTGTAAAAGTTGGCAAAGACCACCTTTTAGACATTTCTAACATCAGTGGTAGAACCACAAAACGACCAATATTCAAATGAATTCATACATTTCATCTTTTTTTTATCAATAGGGAAATCCCTTTATGTGGATCGCTTGTTTGAGAAGTTCCAGCAGAAGTGTCCCGGAGCGCACCACGTCAGGATCAGACTAATTGAGCCATGTGTTGACACAGCCTCCTTGATTGAGAGCCTGTCAGAGAGACTGGGGCCCCTGAGAGAGCGGGACCCCGTCCTTCTGCACATCGACACAGCTGGCGTGAGTATGCACACCTTCATCTCTGTAGCCGTCTGTCGTCGGCCCTACTGGAGAGTCCTGATTCTTTGTCTGACACCTGGTCAGGTTCGTTCGGGCCTGGAGGAGCTCCTGTTCCGTGTGTTAGTCCTGGGCTGTTTGAGCGACGGCCGCGGCACACTGTGGAGAAGGAACGCAGCTCACCTGATCGCCGTCGAGGTCCTGAGCCCGTCCACTGGAAACCAACCCAAGGAGGTAGCAGTTTCTTTTTCAGCGTGGGCGTTTAAAGGTTGTATTCAAAAGTTGTAAAAGTTGTATATGTGTTCAATTTGCTGGCACAGATGAGGCTTGGACTTCTGGACGTTCTGCCTACCATCCACTGTAGACCTCCACGAGAAGTGAAGCAGCTGCTGGAGAGTCCAAGGCCCAAACAGAGCTTGGATCCACTCATGGACGAGCAGGAGTTTTGCAGTGAAGGGATTCAAAGACCCTATCAGTACTTAAAGCTCTACCACAACGAGCAGAATCTGGATCATTATAAATACCAGGAGGGATCTCCACGTGGGGATCCCGTTGATTGTCTCCAGTACTTCCTGTTCTACTGTGGCATGCAAGATCCATCTTGGGCTGAGCTGAAGAACTTCTCCTGGTTCCTCAATGTGCAGCTGAAAGACTGTGAGAACTCGGTTTTCTGCGATCCAGATTTTCTGTTAGATCAGCTACCTGGTTTCAAGGGCTTCATTGTGAAGTTCATGATTGTGATGGCGAGAGACTTTGCCTCACCTTCCCTCAAAACCTCTGATGAAAGCTCCATGCTGCTCACTGAAAACAGCCTGGAGGATGACCTTCTTCATCTGATGTTACGCAAACGCTGGGAGAATGAGTCTCACCCATACATTTTCTTTAATGCGGACAGATTCTCGATGTCTTTTCTGGGCTTTAATGTGAAGGCATGGCAAAACACGCTCAGAGCGGTCGATCCTAAAACCCATGAAGTCCTGATAGAGGATGTGATGTCGCAGAAACTGTATGAAGGATTGGAACGGCAAAGGATCCCTCTCACCGGAGACTTTGATCAGCTGCCCCGGCAAGACAAAATCAAAAGGATTTCGTGTGTCGTTGGCGCTCATAAAGGCATGATGGACGGCAGATTCGATCCAGACCCAACATACGAGCTCACTGCTGACAACGTGATGAAGATGTTGGCCATAAACATGAGATTCCGCTGTGGAATTCCAGTCATCATCATGGGAGAGACCGGCTGCGGGAAAACCAGATTAGTGAGTTTCTTGTGTGCTCTGCAGAGGGAGGAGAGACAAGTGGAGAACATGGTACTTGTCAAGGTACACGGTGGCACCACGGCAGAGATGATCTACAGAAAGGTGAGGGAGGCGGAGCTGCTTGCTGAGAAGAACCGTGCAATGCACCAACTGGACACCATTTTGTTCTTGGACGAAGCCAACACCACAGAGGCCATCTTTGCCATCAAGGAAATCCTGTGTGACCGGTCAGTGAAAGGAAAACCTCTGAAACCAGACAGCGGCTTAAAAATAATAGCCGCTTGCAATCCTTACAGGAAGCACTCACCTGAAATGGTCGAGCGTTTGGAGCGTGCAGGGTTAGGATACAGGGTGAAGGCAGATGAAACAGACGACCGCATTGGCAAAGTCCCTCTCCGGCAGCTGGTGTACAGAGTTCATCCTCTGCCACCAAGCATGGCTTCTTTGGTGTGGGACTTTGGTCAGCTGAGTGACTCCACTGAGCTGTCCTACATCAAACAGATTGTCCAGAAGAAAGTTGGCGACCATTCTTTGCCAGCCATCTGCGTCAGCATAATTTCAAATGTTCTGGCAGCGTCCCAGAAATACATGCGAAGTCGGAAGAATGAGTGCAGTTTTGTGAGTCTCAGGGATGTGGAGAGGTCTATGAAAGTGCTGATTTGGTTCTACCAGCACAGCAATGTCCTTTTCAACAACTGCGCCCATCTCAGCGATACTGAGAAAACACTCAAGTGCCTGATTCTTGCAGTCGGTGTCTGCTACTACCCGTCTCTGGTGGCCAAAGAGGAGTATCTTGCTGTCATTTGTAGGTACTTTCCAGAGCCTCGCTGTTCTCCAGCAACACTGCAGGAAGAGATCTCATCCTATCAAGACTTCTTCCTGCAGAACATACAGACCAGGGAGACCATAGCCAAAAATGCTGCACTCAAAGAGAATGTGTTTCTCATGGTGGTTTGCATTGAGCTCAGGATCCCGCTCTTTCTGGTTGGAAAGCCGGGCAGCTCGAAGTCACTTGCTAAAACGGTTGTTGCTGATGCCATGCAGGGCCAGAACTCCCACTGCGAACTATTCAAGAAACTCAAGCAAGTCCACATGGTCTCCTTCCAGTGCAGTCCTCACTCAAGTCCAGAGGGCATCATAGGAACATTCAGGAACTGTGCTCGGTTCCAGAAGGACAAAAACATGGACGAGTATGTGTCAGTGGTGGTGCTCGATGAGATCGGACTAGCAGAGGATTCTCCTCAGATGCCCCTTAAGACCCTCCACCCTCTTTTGGAGGATGGGTGCATCGACAATGACAAGCCAGATCCGCACATGAAGGTCGGCTTTGTTGGCATCTCTAACTGGGCTCTTGATCCAGCAAAGATGAACAGAGGGATATTTGTGTCCAGGTGGGATCCGAGTGAGGATGAACTTGTGGAAACTGCCAAGGGAATCTGTTCATCCTCCAAACAAATCCTTCTGAGAATCGCCCACCTCTTCCAACCTCTGGCGAAAGCCTTCTTGAGCATCTGTAACGAGACAACAAAGACCCAGTTCTTTGGTCTAAGGGATTATTACAGCCTCATCAAAATGCTCTTTTCCGCAGTCAAATCCACCCAACAAGAGCCAGATGGTGCACAGTTGGTGGAGGCCATTTTGTGTAACTTCAGTGGACAGCCTGAGGGCTTTGACCCTGTCGTGTTTTTCCAAGACGTTCTCCAAAACCTTGCAGAAATTCCCAGACCAAGCACATTGCAAATGGTGAAAAGAATCTCGATCATGAGACCAACCAGGAGAGCCGTTACCTCCTTTTGCTGACCACAAACAATGCAGCCTCCACATCCTTCAGCAACAAATCTTTGCCAAAGGAGACTGCACGCAGCCTGAAATAATCTTCGGCTCAGGCTTCCCAAAGGACCAGGAATATGCCCAAATCTGCCGTAACGTGAACCGAGTGAAAACATGCATGGAGACCGGTCGCACCGTCATCCTCCTCAACATGCAAAATCTTTATGAAAGCCTGTACGATGCCTTGAACCAGTACTATGTCTACCTGAGTAAGCAGCAATATGTTGACCTGGGTCTTGGTTCCCACAGAGTTAAATGTCGCGTCCATACAAACTTCAGACTGGTGGTGGTGGAGGACCAAAAGAAGGTCTATGAGCACTTTCCTGTGCCCCTCATCAACAGGCTTGAGAAACACAGGTTGGATCGGAGCACTGATCTGGAACCATGGCAGCACAGGGTCCTTCACAAACTGAAAGACTGGGTGAGGGAATTCTCGGGCCAGGCCACGGACGATTTCAAGCCGTCTGACGTTTTTGTCGGTTTTCACGGCGATGCCTGTGCCAGCGCTCTCTTGCAGGCTCTTGAAAGGAGAGCACAAAGAGCTGTGGACAGTCCAGGAAGACACCATCAGCAGGGTGAAAAAGGGGACTCACCAGAAGGAGATGAACCAACCGAAACCCTTGAGTCAAGTTCTGACCAGTTGGATGATGCAATGGACATAGAGGTCGCTGGAAAAGAGCAAGAGTCAGTGGGAAAGCTTGATGATGAATCAAGCGAGGTGTGCGATGCTGAGGACCAAGTGATGTCTGAGAGTGAAGAAACAATGGAGACAGAAATCCTGTCTGCTGGAGGGAATGAGGAGGAAGAAGTCCTTGATTTAGCCAAGGGTCTGTTGTTGAGTTGCGCCACCCCTGACGCTGTGGTGCGGCTCAGGTATTCAGATATGTCCCACCAGGAAAAGGAGAAACTCCAGAGAATGTACTTCCAGCAACAGCATCACCACTCCCTCCGAGATTTCCTGCAAGACTGCATGAACGGGACGCCGGAGTCAACCAAGTTCCTGGAGGTGGGCCACAGACCACTGCTCAAGATTTGTTTCATCAATTTCTTTGCAATTTTTACAAATCATTGATATCGCTGTCTGCTTTGTGGTTTCGCGTAGATAACTACGTTCTCCAGCTTGTTAACCAGATCAGATGTGGAGGTTTTAGCTGATGCTCTGGGACTGCACAAGGAGAGGATCCTCCTGCTCTCGCTCCACCAGTTTGACACCGAAGTGTCCTTCTGCAACACATTACGGTAGCAGCTCTTCAGACAGCAGCACCATGGCTTTCTGTGTGTCTTTTGTATACTTAATCTTGACCTTACACTCCATCTTGTGCCAGGGGCTTCCTTGAAGATGCTGACCGCTCTCTTCGCATCCTGTTGATTCAGATGGACCTTGAGGAATCCCACTCCAGCGACGAGCTCGTAGCATCAGCAAAGTAGGCTCGACATCGAGCCCCTTATCAGATCCGATTGTGTGCGTGCAAAGTATCAGATGTGTTTATGACTCCATCTGCCAACAGATACTGCACCATGAATTACTTGATGTCGGTGGAGGATCGGACCTGCTGGGTGATTTTTGCTGTGAAGCTTTCTAGGATCCCAAGTCAGTCTCAGTACATTGGTTTCCAGGGAGGTAAGTGATGAGTGGGGCAATTATTTGCTGCCCTACGTTATCGATGATATGTGATGAGATCACGGCCACATCTTTGTCTTTGTCTTTCACATTACAAGGTGTCTGGCAGTCCCTGCATATTGATGACCTGAGGGATTCAGAGGACATGAGCCTGAACCTGTTGGTTTTCTGTGGAACTCTCATCAGCAACCTGCTCAACCCTACACCGTCAGGTAGAAACTGTACATCTTGGGGCCATTAAAGGTTTGTTATTGTTTTTTAGATTAACTTCTAAGATAAAATGATCAATATTGTTTATTGACTTTCAGTTGAACACCATGAAGATGGAGAAACTATGAAGAAAAGAAAAGAGTCTCAGGTAAGTACAGTAAAGCTCATGTTCCTATAATGTGAACTAAATCTTATTTTATGATGTTGCGTGAATGAAGTTGAATCGTCTGCATACAGGCAGACGGAGCTCATCTCCACAGCTTATCCTTGGTGAGATCATGTGTCCAAAAAGCCGTGGGTTTGCTGAGGGACCCCCCCGGCGTCATGTCGCGAAGCATGCAGAGGATGCACATCCTCCTGACTCTGCTGGGAACCAGTCAAGGGCACGTAGGAGGTACCGCTCTATAAATCAGTCAATAATAAGCACATACATAAACTTTAAGTGGGCATCTTCCAATGTTTCTGCTCAAACTCTTCATTGCAGCTCAATTCCAGAAGGTGTTTTTGAGTAGACTGGCAGAGGCCCTGGCACAGAGGGAAGGGCGGATGGTTTCTCCCAAGGAGTGGGCGACCACCGAAGCCAAGAAACGGCAGGCGCTGCAAGAGGGGGGGACTCTGAGGTAAAATCCTGGACTTTCACAAAACAGTGAAGTAGACGAGTATCGTAACATAAGCGTTCACACAAGTTACACAACATAACACAGGCAACCCTGTATCACGTTCATATAGCATGTGTAAAAAAGCAGTGTGAGGACGGTGTATATGTAAGGATGAGCTGACAGTCTCCGTCTGGCAGACACACCCTGTGGCGCTGTCTCCAGTCCAGCGTGACGCCAGTCTTTGCCAGTATGTTGGAGGTCATGGACAGGTTCGCCAACCTGGACCTGCTGTGTGATCAGGGGCTTGGTCTGGGCCTGATCAGGCTGTGGTTGGACATTCTGGCAGATTCACAGATTCTGGACCTAACGCCTCTTCAGAGACCCAGGTACTGAGGATCGCCTCCTCTACATAACCGGTGCAGTCGTTTTAATCGTCCGAGGGCGTCAACTTTTCTTCGATTATTGGTTGTTTTCTAGCATGTCGGACCAGGAGGTGCTCGTGCAGCACGTTCTCATGTTGGACGGCGAGGAACAAGCCTGTGCTGCCCCGTTCAGCTGGCTCATCAACATGCACCTGGAAAGCCTGTGGGAGGAATCTGAATTCATGCCAGGTCTCACAGAGAGTTTGTGATGACCGAATGAATAAAGTATACGTGAAGTGTACACGCTAGATTAAAACTGGGGCTTTTACCCTTTTCCTCAGTGACTTCAGAGCGAGGCACGGAGAGGCTTCTCCGGTTCGTGAGCAGCTTCGGCAGCAGCCGGCTGGGCGGCCACCTCCAGACGCTCTCGGACGGGGAGCGGCTGACGTACAGTCGTCGCTTCCTGCGGGACTTCCTGCCGCTTTCCCTGAAGATCAAGTCGAAGGACGAGCTCCAGGTACGGACACGGCGAGTCACGCGCGCCTGCTGCAGGTGAGCGGGCGGAGTCTGTTTGACCATTCGCACGTGTCGTACGCAGGTGCTCACCAGGGCCGTGCTGGGCTGCGTGTCCGAGCTCCAGGAGTCCATGGGCGTCGCTGAAGACCTCTCTCCTGCCTGGATAATGGCCGCCGCCAAACATTTCGCCCCCAGACTGGACACGCTCTGCCACGTTTTCCAGGTGCAGCCACAGCTGGCCACCGTCGTCCTTCGACAGGGGGCAGAGACGGAGCCCCAAGAAATGGTAGGAATAACGGTTTGGCCTTATCATCATCACCACCAGCAGACGTTTGCTCTACTGTGTCAGACCAGCGATCATTTGGATGCTAACATGCTAAACCTCCCCCCGTCGCGCCACGTTCGGCTGTTTTGCCCGCGACAGGTGGAGGACGTTTTAGCTCTCGGCGTGTGCGTGGAGCAGACCAGAGCGCCGAGCGTGACGTCGCTGCAGGAGTGCGAGTCCTTCGTGAGCAGAGTGCAGCGTCTGCAGCCTTGTCTGGACAGAGCGACGGCTCAGAAGTACAGCGCCCTCTGCAGCCACGGCTGCCTGCAGCATCTGGACGCCATCAGGTGCGTCGGGCCGGATGATCTGAAAAAAAAAAAAAATCTGCGTTTCTGATAAGATAATCCATAATCTCGTGTGCCCTCTCAGGTCGCTGTGGAGCGGGATGCTCATTGTGGCGTCTTTCATCCAGCAAGTGGTTTTCGAAGTTGAACAGAATTCGGACGTGCGTCTGAGAGAGCTGGCTCTCAAACACTGTAACCTCCACCTGAACGTACGTTAAACACGTCTCCTCTCTGTTTGATTTGGTTTGTTATGATGACGCCTACGAAACAACCGGAGCAGCAGAAGTAAAGTTACACCAAGACCTGGGAAGGACCGAATAGTTTGATAAGAACAACAAGAGGAAAGTGGAGGATGATTTTTCTGGTTTTGTCGCAGCTGATGCAGGAGTCACCTGACGTGCGGAGCGTGGACACACTGCAGCAGCTGATCCGCATCCTCAATTCTTTCCACGACGAGTGCGTCAGCAGGGACCTGAGGTCAGACTTTAAACCTTTATAGTCGAGACTTCATTCCGGTGTCCAAAAGAAGACGAGCGAACGATGTTTTCCTGTCCAAGGTTTGGCATCTCCTGCGCAGTTTGCTCGATGGAGCTCAGCGAGCCGTCGGTTCTGCCGTGTCGGCACGTCTTCTGCCTGCCGTGCCTGCTGCGCTGCCTCCAGCTGCACAGACGCTCCTGCCCGACCTGCAGGGCCGTCCTGCCGCCCGACTTCCAGCCCGCCGTCTCTCACGCCGTCCAGTGAGTGGTCGACGTGTGAAATTTTCTTCTGGAATCGCTGTCGCTGAACGCTGTTTGTTTTTTTCCGCGGCCCAGGGCCACGCTGCTGCAGCACGCAGCGATCAGGCGCTGCTGTAACTCCTTCTTCCTGGAGGTGGTGTCCAGGTTCTGCCTGTCAGAGGGGCGGAGGCCCGCGGAGGGGGTGGTGGAGCTGCTCTTCTCTTTGCTGGTCTACTCTAACGGTGAGTGGTGAGAACTCGCCGAGAACTCGCCGAGAACTTGCGCTTTGAAGATGACCGTTCACCCGCCGGGTTCTCTGCAGGAGACGTGTACAGAACCAGAGAGCTCACTCCCTTCCTGGAGTGCGTGGACAACAGCCCGGTGGTCCGGTCCGTGCTGCCGAAACTCCTGCTGCAGTACAGGTGGGCGCCCGAATCCAGGAAGTACAACAGCAGAATGTAGGAGTAGGAGTACCACGACGTTCATGCTTGTGTCGGCTAACTGTGACGCGTCTGCCAGTTTCGACGAGGTGAAGACTCACATCCAGAACTACCTGAGGAACCTGGAAGAGAACCTTCTGGACAGAGAAGACCACAGCGAACTCTACCTGCTGTTTGTCAACTGTTTCCAGGTAGAAGATGCAAACATTACCTCCCTCTTTTCTACTTATTCCAAACGACCGGCTTCACCTTTTCTTTTCTCAGGACTCTCTGTTGTGCTCGGATGCAAGAGACTCAGCAGAGAGTAGAGAGCAACAACGCCGCGCAGAGATCGGATTCCTGAGCCGGATCGCCAGGAAACAGACTCCAGAGAGAGGAGAAGACCCGGCAGAGTTCCTGCTCAACGTCGCCAGGCTGAGGATATGCATGAGCGCCGCTGCCCGGCTGCTGGAGGAACCCGCAGTACGAGGTGAGAGCCGCCGAAATCACACACGTCCGGCGCATCGGTTGAGGAATCGCTGTAGAAACCGACGATCGTGTCAAACGCAGGCGGGAGCGAGGAGGAGGGGGCTGAGCAGTACCTGCGGCAGGTGAGGGCGGTGTGCGAGTACGGCGGTAACGACTGGCACAGGGTTTACCTGCTGCGAGCCCTCCACCGACGCTCCGGTGTCGACTGCATCCTGTCCCTGATGGAGCGTCCGGCCTGGGGGTGGCTCTTCCCCGCAGATCTGCTTCGGCTTCAGGTGAAGAGCCGATCTGTTGCTGTTTTCTCTCGCCCCTCGTGTGACCGTCGAGCGTTCGTTCATTCCAAATTGAGATGTTCTCCTCCGCTCAAAGAGGATGATCCCGACCAACGTGGACCAGTTCCTCTGCTGTGGGGCGTCTTACCGAGCCGCGAGAGACGCCGTGGCCCAGGTTCTGCTGGAGGACAGATCGGACGCCCTCGTGGCAGAGCTGCAGGTCAGAGAGACGACCCGGGGTCGACCCGGTTCTCAGCGATCCTGCGTCACCGCGGCGTCTCGCGGTGACCACGGCATCGTTCGGCCTGTCGTTCTTCTCTGCAGAAGCTGAGAGGTCCTCGGATCGGCCTCGTGGGCCTGGCCGTGTTCAGGCACGTCACCTGCTGCTACAAATCACCTGACGTCGGCGTGCACCCCTCCCCACAGGTCGGCGCTCACACGTGTGTTGCAGATGCACTTTTACATTTCTTTATTTAGCGTTTAAATAACGATATAACAACTGGATCCACAGGAGACGGCGGCGCTGGCGAAGCTCCTCGGAAACTTAGAGTCGCAGGAGTTCAGGGAGTTCTGCGCCGCGCTCCTGTCCAATCAGATCGGCGGACCGGGCTCGCGTCTCCGCGTCTCCGCGGACCTCTCGCCGCAGAGACAGACGGTCCTGGAGCTGCTGGTCCACCTGGACTCGGTGCTCCTCGGTGGAAATCCTCTGCTGGCTCCCCTGCACCGGATCGCCTCGCAGCCGCAAACCGTTGCAGTAAGACAGCCCGTAAAACAAAAAAACTGAAAACAACGACTTTCACTAAATGCAGCACGTTAAACATGACTCATCGCTTTTCCTCCGAGAACTCCTTCCTGCCGACCATGCCCGACGATCACACGAGCGACGCCAGGCGGTGGCTGAGCGGAGAGAGGAACCTGCAGATGTACAGTAAGTGTTTCACACGGTGGGATTATTGTGGTGGGATTATTCTTCTCGTCTGCAGTTCTGCACGAATCAGGAGATTTTGCTTTCTCCGTCGTTTCCAGCCTGTGCCAACGGACACGCCTGCTTCGTGGGAGAGGTTCGTGTTTTGTTTTCTCTCTCCAGCCTTCAAAGCGTTTTTAAAGCAGAATTCATACGTCTCTTCTGTACTTTCACTCAGTGCGGTCGACCGGTGGTTTTATCTAAATGTCCCGACTGCGGACTTCCGATCGGCGGAACAGAACACATCCCGTCAGCGGGTTTACTCATCAGACAGGCAGGAGGTACTGACCCGCTGACTGACCCGGCTCTGTCACGGCGTTCTCTCAGCGCGTCGATTTAATCTGCGTTTTCTCCTCATTCCCGCGAATCGTCAGAGACCAAACTCAGACGGGACACGTGTTGGGAGCCGCCGGTCGGAGGTCCGACGCGCCGGAGCGCTGGATGACGTCCGCTCAGTCCTGCGTCCTGCGGCTGCTCACGCACCTCGCCATGCTTCAGGGCACCGTGAGGAATCGGAGGGTGAGGCTCGGCTTGAATCCGCCCGAGACGTCACGCGCCGCCTGAAGAGATCACGTGACCCCGTGTTGTTTTGTGCGTCGCAGGGAGTCGAGGACATGATCCGCCCCAGGCCCGCCGACGTTTCCAGCTTCCTGTGGAGCCACCTGGAAAAGGACTTGAGCGTTCTGGGGCGGGCTCTGAATCAGAACAGGGACAACACGGCGGTTACGGTCCATTTGATCCTCAGCGTCGCTGCAGGTGATACCGACTCTCTGAGGAACGCGCTGCTCCAGATGTTCACGTAAAAAAAACAGAACTGCCCTGACTCTGCCCAACGTTCACCAAGGTTCCCACGGCGCAGGACCCGATCTGTCCTCCAGAGAGGGACGGCGCAGGTGGGAGGAGCTTGTCTGCACTTCTGCCATCGACCCAGTGCTTCAGGTGAGGAGCACGCTTTGTTACTGAACTCAGCGATTGCTGAAAGACTTGGAGCCACTCGAGTGTCGAGTCTCGTTTCTCCCAGGATCTGCAGAAGCATCTGGCCGAAGCTCAGGACAGAATCGGCGCCGACGCCGGGCTCTCCGGGAGCCCCCTGATGAAGCTCCTCTTCGGGGACCCCGGGAAAATGTTGTCCCTCACCTCCGACTGCCCGACGCATCGCTCCTCCTTCTGGAAGCTCCCGGAGACGATGACCGTGGAGCGGTTGTCTCAGCTGGTGGGGGAGGCGCGGGGACGCAGCTCGCTGCCTCTGCTGGACGTCTTCCTCGAGAAGGTACGGCGGAGGCCGCAGAGCAGATTCTTATACGACCACACGGCGGCGCTGTCTGCACTAAGAATGAAGTTACCCTCGGGCCTGGTACTCCACAACCAGGTTCAGGTCCAGGACTTTCCTCAGACCCAGGTTGTGTGTGTGTGTGTGTGTGTGTGTGCGTCGCAGGTCCACTGTGTGAGACAGCTGCACCACCTTCCTGAGCTGGCTGCGTTACAGTCGGACCTGCTGCGAGTGTTCCCCCTGACGTCGCACGCCGCGCCTCGGACCATCGCGCAGGCGTTACAGCAGATGCCGACAGGTATGTACGTCCACGAGCATTTCGACGACAGTGGCGAAAAAGACCGACTCCAACGGACACGCGTACATTTTAGGGCAGCAGAAGAAGATGCTGCAGGACAGAGTGGACAGGTTCATCAGAGCCTGGAACGGCCTCCGAGCAGAAGTCGCAAACAACTGTGAGTTCATGTGTGCGTCGCATGTCAGGAACACGGCGGATTAGTGATGTCGCCGTGACGTGTGCGATCGTGTGCGTTCGCAGCGGCGGAACTGGGCGTGGACGTGAGCTTGTGTGAACGGGAGGTGACGGTCGAGAGCTCCGCCGAGTTCCTGACGCCGTGCCGACGCGGGCCGGGGTCGTGTCTCCGAACTCTGGTGGACTTCCTGTCGGAGACTCACAACAGCCTGGTGAGGGAGGCCAGGAGAGCGAGCCGCCAGGAGGACAGGTCGGTCGAGTCGAGGCGACATTTCATCACACAAAACACTTCTGCTTCTCATGAAAATATGCGAATATTTCCTGGGTTACGTCACGAGATTATTTTTGAACCCACGAAGATTAAAAACCTGTTTATATCTGACTCTGACCTGCACTGCTGCCAATGTTACATAAGACGATTTACGGGGCCGTAACAGCGTTTTTGCAATTTCCAGTCCATTTTGGAAGCAGAATCTGATCGTGAAGACGGTGTAACCCGATCGAAAGCTCCAGAACAAGTGGGCCTTAGAAAACGTGCTCTTGTTTTCTCCCCCCCCCCCCAGTAAATACAGCGTCCCGTTGGACAGGATATCAGAAACCCAGCTGACCCTGTGCGACCCGGAGCGAGAGCTGCTTCCTCTGGTTCTGGCCCACTGTCACTACACGCTGCAGAAAGGCGGGGAGACGGGCAGCAGCTACGACCTGCCGGGGATCCAAACCCAGCTGGCCCGTCGCTTCCTGTCCGGGAAGCCTCTCATCCGAGCGGTAAAGCGCACAGCTGCGTTCGAGCGCCGCGCCGCGCCAAACTGCGCGCTAACGCGTTCCTCTCTGATCAAAACCAGGACACCTCCAGGTACCTGGACCGGCACCTGCGGGATTTCTCTGTGGTTCTGACCGAGATCAGAGGAAAGATTCCTCAGGTAAAGTGTTCACATGCCTGCTGAAGAATGTTCAGCCGTTTCCTCTGGAGGATTTTGCGAGGCCACTTTTCGTTGGAGGTTAAATTCCTTCGGCCCGCCGACACGTTCTCTGTCCGCCCTGCAGGAGCCGCTGAAGGGCTCGGTGTGCGGTGCCGTGAGAACCGCGCTGCGCTCGTTCGCGGACGTTTGCGACGCCGTGTTCCTGGTGGAGATCGGCCTCCGCTTCCTCGGCAAGACGGGCGGCGATCGCCGGCACCGGCTCTCGGCCTACCTGGCGGATTCCCTGCGGATGCGGCCGCAGATTTCCAGCAGCGTGGCCAAGGTGGAACCCTCCAGAACCGCAGCGATTTCCTCCGTTTCCTCTCAGTCAAACTCCCGCCTCCTCTTAATATAACACTCGAGCGCACTTTCTTTTCAGAAACGTTCAACTTGTCTGGTTCGTCTTGATTTCAGGCTCTTTCAGAGAGCAGACTGGAGCACAGTATATTCACCTGGCAGCTCCTGACCTGTTGGAAATCGGAGCTGCTGCTGAACAGAAAACAAGTAAGTATTAAATAAGAGCAGCGAAAGAAAGTGTAGCCGTGGTGACCACATAATGAGTCGTGACCCCTGCTGGCTGCCAGCGGCCGACCCCAAACACCACACAGTTAAATTTTCCGGGCTGTAATCCTTTGAAAGTGTGCCGCCTGACACGGCCGGTGCCCAGAGTTTGACCCCAATAAAAACTGATTTTATGGATTTCTTTCCTCACGGTTTCTGCTGCGAAGCGCCTTTTTTTCTGTAGTTACATAAAGCGAATCCAACCTTGATTACGCTTAATGAATGACGGTCTTTCAGGACCCGTTTGAGAAACTGCCCTCAGCGTTCCGGCAGAAGCTGTCTGAGGATGAGAGGAGGGGCCTGAAGGTTTTCCTCGCCGCCACCGACGTCGACGCCTTCTGTCTGGAGCTGCACGAAATTCTGCTGCTGAAGACGAGCGGCGCCGTGCCCGACGAGGGTTACCAACCGCACTGGGAGTAAGCACAAGCTGTTTGCATTCACCCCCCCGGGAGTGAAAACACAACTAATTTACCATCTGTGAGTTTCTGCAAGAATCGGTGCAGCAAATGGTAAAACCAATCCCAAAAACATTTGGCGTTAAATTCCACAGTTTACACAGAGAATATTTTTTCTCAGCTTGTGAGTGAAAGAAGTGTGTCTATTGTCAGCTCAAGAGATTACCACCCCCAGTCTGAAGGAATCCATTGATTCTAGACAGCTTTAATGAGAGGAAAGTGTGGAGGTCTCGCCCGCCGCTCTCCCCTGGGATTTGGAGCCTTTTGACTTCCAGGAGCAAGAGCGTGACCCCTCCAGGCAGCCATCTGTCAGGGGAAAGCAGCTTAGGCTGGAGCTCCTCAGCCACAGGTCATTCCTATAGAAGTAGCAGCTGGACAGGGAGCTGAATAGGAATGCTTGTGGTGGAGAGACAATGGTTTCAGTGCTAACAGTTGCCCTTCCTCCCTCCCTAACCCTCCGTGCTGTTTCCAGCATCAGGTCCACCATAGAGGTCCATTTGGAGCAGAAAGAGCTTCCTCCTCTGCTGGGGCTGGAGTCTTTGCCAAAGGGGATCGTGCTGGGACAAGGAGCTGACGTGTGGAGAGCAGCCGTGCACTTCAGAAGAGGATAGATCTCCACAGAGAGCTGAATTATGGCAGGAAGTCATCTCGTACGTGGAGGGGGTTGCTGAATGGGCCTAACAGGCGACGGCTCGGGTCAGAGGCCCCTGGGCCACAGTCACATAACACAAATAGACACAAAGCAGCCACGAAATGCCTACAGAGGAATGGAAGTGAGCATAAAGTGACACAAAAGTTTGTCGTCATCTTGTGTCTCTCTGGAGATCCCACAAGAAAAGGATGAGGGGCTTTTTTTTATTATCTGCCTGTGTTTTTAAAATCCACCTATGATTCCATTTAAAAGAATATATTAAAAATGAATGTGCCTTTCTTTAATTTAAATGTAAGTGTTGCAAATTTGAGATGTCTTTTTTTTCTGTAGTTAAAATGAGGGAGTGTGTGTGTTATTTGTATTCATTATGTCACGTTCAGCGTGTTAATGAGGTGTTGGGGAACAGTTAATAAATCAACCACGAGTGAAATGGAAATAGTTTTTGTTTTTTTTCCCCCCGTGGAAGCGTTAACCACCAGCGAGAAGTTGGAAAAGAGAAAAAATGTCATTTAAGCCATCACGTCTCCCTCTGCAAACTCAACCAAACGGTTGTCTTGGGCCACGCCCCTCCGAGAACCCGCACGGGCGGACGGACAGCTCCTCTCGGCCTATCAGGCGCGCGGAAAAGGGGGCCAGAGTTCACTCTCCGCCAATCGCGGGCGGGCATGGGCGGAGCCTGTCCGTGTTGTTACCACAGCGATGATGTTCCGCGTTATTGCCGTTCCCCCGTATTTGTCCGCCGAGGCGACGGGACACTTTCACCGGGCTCCAGCGGTTCGCGTCGGGAATTGAAAACGCGAGAGCGCACCGCGGCTCGTCAGCGATGTGTCCGTCCCCCTTCTGAGGTGAGGAAGGGGACGCCAGCCCGCTCGTTGACTGTAATTTCGTGCTTGATGGACGGAGCGTTAACGCTGCTACAAGCGCTGGCTATGACAACATTTAATTAGCAAAACGACTTTATTTTTTTTTAAGCTAACTCGCGTCAGAACTGAAGTTAAAACGGCTAGCTGAGTTTTCTCGCTGTACGCGGACGGTGATTTGCAAAAAAAAAAAAAAAAAAAATCAGTGTAACGCGAGCGTTATCTCGTTGTTGACGTTACGAAACGTCCCATCAGTTCGCAGGCGTCTCTGCCCCGGTTAACGGGACCGCGCGCGGGGGTACGGTTAGCTCTGCGGTTACCGTTAGCATCGCTCCGAGCCCGCTGGGAGAGGTTAGCCACGGCTAGCTAGCAGCTGGTATCAGGTGGTGGACTGATGTAGCTGAGCTGGCGACGGCGTTGGATTTTTATTTATTTATTTATTTTTTTGTAAGTGACGACGTTTATCGCACCTGTCACACACTCGTTCACGGAGACTGTGTGTGTGTGTGTGTGTGTGTGTGTGTGTGTGTGTTATGAAGCTAACACACACACACACCTGCTCTGAGCTGCTGTTTTATTAGAAATCCCAGCTTGTGAGTGGTTTTGTTGTTGGTGACCCAGGGAGACACAACAGTCCGGGTGGGGGGGGGAGTGTTGTTTCCTCTGTTGCTGTTGCTTGTGCCCCACTGAGTCACCATGGAGAAGCCACTTGTGACCCATTGTGTGTCCCTGTTCTGCCCCGTACGGACTCCGCCGCAGGCCTGCGCAGGATGCACACCGCACGCGGCCCCTCGTCCGTCCCGACCGGCGTCCCGGGAGACGCCCTGGACCTCAGCCTGTCGGGCTCGCAGCTCCCCATGGCCAAGAGACCCAGCAGCGCGTCCCCCGGGAAGTGCTTCTCCCGCTCCGTGTCGGTCTCCGTGGCGAGCGACGGCAGGGGGAAGCGCAACACCCTGGTGAGCGACTGCGAGTGTACGAGTGTGTGTGTGTGTGTGTGTGTGTGTGTGTGTGTGTGTGTGTGTGTTTGAGCCGCAGATGATGCAGGAACGAGAGCGAGTCGGCGTAAACAAACCTTCTGTATCCACAGAGCGACGCCGGCTTCGGTGGCTCCCGCTCCATCAAGAACCTGAGGAGGTCCAACAGCACCACTCAGGTGAATCAGCAGGCCAACATCAGCTTAAGGTACAACCCCACGCACAGACACGCACCTTACCCCCCCCCCTCTGCGAGGGGAATCGGCGTCCCCGTCCCCTGATTTCCCTGCGTCGCGCATGTTTTCCTTCTTCCTTATCGCCGACATTGACACGCTGAACTGTACACAGAACAGCGTGTGCCGACGCCTCCAGCAGAACTTCAGTCAGATCGTACCGGCGGCCTCTGACGTACGAAGGCCGCGCTGCTCTGCTGTTCGCGGAGCAACAGCTGGCAGCGCCCCCCCCACCCCACCCTGCGGCCTCGGCGGCTCGGACAATGGGAGTCGAGGCGCGCCGGCTCCTGCGTGATAAAGAGCGGAGAGAAGCTGTTGCTGGGGTCGCGGGGTGCGGGGACTCGCTTTGTCCCAGGATGGAGCTGGAGGGGGGGGTGGAGGGACCTCGGGGTCAGGTTACCCCCCCCCCAGGAGCCGGTGAAAGGAGAAGTGTGCGCGCCCTGGTGCTATTGTCCGGCAGCTGCCGCCCAAACCCCCCCCCCCCACCACCACCTCTGAGGTTGAGGGGCTTTAAATTTAAAGACATTCTAAATACCCCCCCCCCACCCACCCACCCAGAGTACCCCCCTCCTCTGAGTCTTTCAGGGCTGTCATTGGGTCACTCACCAACCCCCACCCCCTCCTCTCTCTCCCCATGCATCACTCGCTTGTAAAGCAAGAAGTGGAGGAATGTGCTGCCTGAATAGTGTTGTCAGATTGCTTTTCATTGGGCCAGCTGGCCTGACCCCCCCCCCCCCCCGAACACTCGAACCCGAGCACACATGCTCATTTATGTGCTCAGTCAGAAACACAGCACCGGCTGCAGCCCAGATACCAGCAGCGCCGGCCCGGCCCAGACGGGAGGTCGCCCCGCATCTGTGGCGCTGCCGTGGTGTGTGTGTGTGTGTGTGTGTGTGTGTGTGTGTGTGTGTGTGTCTATTTGAAGGATGAGTGACAGGCCAGCGGGATCAACATTCTGCCTTCAGATCAGCTGCTGCAGCTGCCGCAGCTCGAGGCCTCAGAGTGATTCTCTCTCTGCTTACAGCTCAGGTTACCGCTCGGTACGTGTGTAAAAGTACTACGCAGTACACGTTACTAACCTGTGGCTGGTTCCTGTGCCCCCCCCCCACAGTCTGGGCCAGAGCGAGGACTACCTGGCCCTGTTTGACAGCAGCTCGGACGGACGCAAGAAGCTGGCCAGCCTCAGCAAGGCCTCGCCGGACAGAACCACGTGGAACATCCTGGTATTCGCCCGCCCGCCCGCGCGCGTTCGTTTGTCCCGGCCGCGCCGGCGAAAGGAAGCGAGGTGAAACCGCGTGTCTCTTTATGTCGAAGGACGATCAGCCGCGAGCGTTCCCGCCGCCGCACTCCAGCTCCCGCAGCACCGGCAGCGTGGACTCCCCCACCGGCCCGAAGAAGAGGGAGCCCGGGGGCGTCGCCCTGGCCGCCACCTTCACCGCCAACAACAGGTGGGCACGCGGGGCGGGACGGAGCGGCGCCGGCCCGCCTCGCTACCTGCGCGGCCGCATTCTGCGTCTCGCGTTTCATACCTGTGATGGCAGCGGCTGATACCGCCGTCAGGAATTCCCACCCACACGCTTTCTTTCTTCCGTGTAAATTCTCGGGGCTTGACGAGTGAGCGTCGCAGCCGTATCGGTTCCTGTAAAGCCTCCGGGGGGGGTGGGGGGGTGGAGAGAAAAAAAAAAAAATATGGTGGGGGCAGGAGCTCGGCCCAGAGCCGTCACCTGGAGAGCATCATCGCATTTTTTTTTTTTTTTTTCCCCAGGAGCAACAAGGGAGCTGTGGGGAACTCTGTCACCACCATCTTACACAACAACTACTCGGAGAAGCCGCTCACGCCCAAGAGCTCCAACCAGAAGCCGTCCTTCAAGTGCGTCCTCCGCCCGATCGCCTGCCCGACCCGAAGGGGAACGCCCGTTTTGAACCGTTTTTGTGTTTTGTTTTGTTTTTTGTTTTTTTCCTTCAGCAACATCCTGAAGGCCACGGCCAACGACGAGGTGTCGCTGGAGAACGGCTCCCTCACCAAGTCCCAGAAGAACTTCTCCTCCGCCTCCAACAACAGGTCCCCGGCTCCGCCCCGACGGAGGGAGGTCAGCGAGGAGGAGGCGGAGAGGTGAGGCGCGCCGAGGCGGCCGCCTCCGCCGCGTTCCCGCCCGTCGTTAAATCTTGTTTGTTGGTTTCGCGCGCAGGTTCATTCAGCAGGTGAACCAGGCGGCCGTCACCATCCAGCGCTGGTACAGGCGCCGCGCCGCCGCGCGGAGCGCAGGCCAGGCGGCGCTCCAACGCATCCTCGCCAGTAAAAGAAAGGTATCTGGCCGTCCCCGGGCCGCTTCAGTCGCTGCCGCCGGCTCCGCCTCCCTCCTCCTAAACCCACCTGCGTCATCCCCTCAGGAGTGGGAGGAGAGGACGGAGGAGGAGAGTCGCCTGGAGCAGCAGCAGAGGAAGGACGAAGACAGGAGGCGCGTTCGCGAAGAGAAAGCTCGCGTGGCGCGCCTCGCCGCCATCCAGGTGCGTACGTCTGCTCCGTCACGCGTCATGTCACCAGCCAAACGTTTGGTGGAGTTTTTTTCCCCCCAACGCCGTCTCCCTCTGGTGGCGCGCTGCAGGAGCTGCAGCAGAAACGGGCGCAGCGGGTCGCCGACGCGCAGCACGCCGCCGAGCCCGAGCCCGAGAACCCGAGGCCGAGCGGCGCCGCCGGGCGCAGGAAGCCGCCCAGGATCTCCCCGACCAACAGGGGTCCGGCATCGCCGAGCAACAACAGCCCGCTGTCGCCCACCGTCGTCAAAGCCAAGAACACAGGTGTGTGTGCGCGCCCGTGTGTGTGTGTGTGTGTGTGTGTGTGTGTGTGTGTGTGTGTGTGCATGTGTGTGTGTGTGTGTGTGTGTGCGTGCGTGTGTGTGTGTGTGTGTGTGTGTGTGTGTGTGTGTGTGTGTGTGTGTGTGTGTGTGTGTGTGTGTGCACGTGTGTGCGTGTGTGCGTGTGTGTGTGTGTGTCCTGACAGGTGAACTGATGCCCGTGCGTCTTCGCAGACTCCAATCTGAACGTTTCGTCCGACGCGGCCGAGCTGAGCTTCAGGGCCGTTTCCCCGGCTCTGTCCAATCCCAGAGGCTCCCAGTGTTCCCAGGTAAACACACCTGAGCCCTGCCCCCCTTCCCCCCCACCTCCTCCTTTTGGGATTTTAAAACCCCCCGTTTCTCTCACCTCGCAGGAGCAGGAGGACAGAGCGGAGGAGGACGTTTGCCCGGAGCAGCAGGAGAACGACAGGAAGTTGCTCCGCAAAGAGAAAGCCCGTCTGGCCCGGCTCGCCGCCGCCCAGGTGAACACGCGTGACGTTCGCGTGTTTTATTTTGCGGCGCGTTTCCGACGTAAACGCCTGATCGCCTCACGGGCTCGCTTGTGTGACGTCTCCCTCTGGTGGCGCGCTGCAGGAGCTGCAGCAGAAAAGAGCGCAGCGGGTCACGGACGCAGCACGCCGCCGAGCCGGAGCCCGAGAACCCGAGGCCCAGCGGCGCCGCCGGGCGCAGGAAGCCGCCCAGGATCTCCACGGCCATCAGAAGTCCGGCCTCGCCGAGCAACAACAGCCCGCTGTCGCCCACAGACGTCAAAACCAAGAACACAGGTGTGTGTGTGTGTGTGTGTGTGTGTGTGTGTGTGTGTGTGTGTCACATGTTGTCAAACCGCTCTGATCAAACGTCTCCACAGACTCCAATCTGAACGTCGGGGCCGACGCGGCGGAGCTCAGCTTCAGAGCCGTCTCCCCGGCCCTGTCCAATCGCAGAGGTTCTCGCGGTTCCCAGGTAAGTAACCTCAGCGCGCCGAGCGGCGGCGACGCGCGCGAGGAGCATCACAGCATGTCGCCCCTCTGCGCTGCAGGAGGACCAGCGGCAGGGCGTCCCGTGCAGCCAGTCCAAAACCACGCTCACCGAGCTGCTGGACACCCTGAAGCTGCTGGAGGAGGAGCCCGAGAGTTTCCACAAGGAGAAGTACGCCTGGATAGACGAGGTCAGCCGCCGCGCTCACCCGCGACCCCCGCCGCCGGCCTCCCAGCGTAAAACTCACTGAGCCGCTCTCGTCCCGCCGCAGGACGGAGACTCCAACTCTCTGACCACCGACAACCTGGAGCGCCACGGGCAGCGGCTGAGCCACCACCCGGCGCTGCCGGACGGCGGCGCCCTGCTGTCCGAGGCCAAGCTGCAGAGCATCATGAGCTTCCTGGACGAGATGGAGAAGTCCGAGCAGGAGAGGCCGCGCTCCGTCACGTCGGGATCGCACCGAGAGGCCGTGTTGTCCGAGGAGGAGCTGGCCGGCGTGGAGCAGGCGTCGGCCGCCGCCGCCGAGGTCACGGCCTCCGTGATGAGGACCAAGCTGGAGCTGGAGGAGAAGAGGCGCACGGTCAACATGCTGCAGACGGCGCTGGTGAGGAAAGAGTCCCGTTTTTTGTTTTGTTGTTGTTGTTGTTTGTTTGTTTGTTTGTTTGTTTGTTGTTGTACGCGACGACACGTTGAGCTCGTCTCCCGTGTGTCCCGCTCGTCCAGGCCCAGCAGAGGGAGCTGACGCTCAGGCACGTGAAGGAGACGGAGAGGGAGCTGAGCAGGAGCTTCCAGCTGCAGAAGGAGCAGTACGAGGCCACCATCCAGAGGCACCTCGCCTTCATCGACCAGGTACGGGTCCGTCCGGGCCCCGCCCCCCCGCCCCGCCCACCTTGCCCCGCCCACCTCACCCCGGGTTCACACGCCGCTCTCTGCCCCGCAGCTCATCAACGACAAGAAGGCCCTGAGCGAGCGCTGCGAGGGCGTGGTGGGCGAACTGAAGCAGGTGGACCAGAAGTACACCAAGAAGATCGCTCAGATGCAGGAGCAGCACGAGATGGTGAGAGCGCCTCCCTCCCTCCCTCCCTCCCTCCCTCCCCCCCTCCCTCCCTCCCCCTCGCCTCACCTCGGACCTCGCTCTCTGGCAGCGCTGCTCTCGTTTTAACCGTCTTCTCTCTGTTTTTGTTTTCCTTCTCTTCTCTTCCCTCCACACCTCCCTCCATCTGTCGTTTCCTGGCTTTAGGTGTGGCAAATTCTGGGTCCCTTGTGCGAGGTAACTTTGGTTTTTGTTTTGTCCCCCCCCATGTGACCCGCTCGTCTCTCGTTTGTTTTTCCCGCGCCTCGTCTCTGCATGCGAGTCCCCTCGCTCGTCTCTCACCGCGGCGTTCAGACGGGAGAGCTGACGTCGCCTCCTCCTCCTCCTCCTCCTCCTCCTCCTCACGCTGTTTTTCCCACCTTTCAGCATCACCACATAAGAGCCTTGTGTTACCCACCTGTAAAAACTGATCCCAGGCCTGCTGCTCGTGCACGTCGGTGCCACTCCCACTATTGACCCCCCCCCCCTCCCTCCTCTGCAGGAGATCAAGAAGCTAAAGGACCTGATGAGCGCCACGGAGAAGATCCGCCGCGAGAAGTGGATCGACGAGAAAACCAAGAAGATCAAGGAGATCACGGTGAAAGGTGAGCGTCCGGCGCCCGCCATGTCTTCCCAGCGACATGTAGATCCACATTAAACCTGTGTGTCCGTCCCCCCGTCAGGCCTGGAGCCGGAGATCCAGAAGCTGATTTCGAAGCACAAGCAGGAGCTGAAGCGGCTGCGCGCGCTCCACGAGGCGGAGCTGCTGCAGGCGGACGACCGGGCGGCCCAGCGCTACGTCCGGCAGTGCGACGAGCTCCGCCAGCAGCTGGAGCGGGAGAAGGAGGAGCAGTGTCAGCGGGAGAGGGAGCTGGCCCGGCAGAGGTGCTGTCCCGCTCGCTCGCCAGCTCGCTAACCTCCATTAGCGTTTTCACCGAGAACCTTCCTCCTCTCTGGAGCGTCGTAGTCAGGCTGCTGGTCCTGAGAGGCAGAGAGACTAACACACACACACACACACACACACACACACACACACACTCACACACTCTCTGACACACACACACACACACACACACACACAGACAGGCTTTTAGTTCTGTTTACATCCTCCAGTCCACAAGGGAACACATTCCGAGTTAATGAGTGCAGCAGACGAAAGGCTGTTAATTAGTCAGTGTACTAATCATTGTTTATGTCCCGTGTGTGTGTGTGTGTGTGTGTGTGTGTGTCAGGTATGAGAAGCAGCTGCAGGAGGAGGAGCTGGCCCTGCAGCAGCAGAGGAGGCGTCTCTACAAGGAGGTGGCCGACGAGAAGGAGCGGCTGGCCCAGCTGGCTGCCAGGTAAAGGTCAAAGGTCACCGCCAGGTCCCGCCCTCTAAGGCGGGAAACGTAAGATCGAACGCGGCTCAGCTGACGGGCGCCGGTCCGGTTTCAGGCAGCGGGCCGAGCTGGAGGACCTGCGGCGGCAGCTGGAGGAGAACAGCTCTCTGGCGGGACGGGCCCTCCGCGAGGAGCTGGACAAGACCAGGGAGGAGCAGGAGCGGAGACACCAGGTTGACCCCCGCCTCCGTCGGCCTCCGTCAGGGCGGCGCGCGGGTCCGCGGCGCGCTAACGTGCTGCTGTCTGTGTCACCAGGCGGAGGTGAAGGCGCTGCAGGAGCGGCTGGATGCGGAGAAGCAAACCTGGGAGGAGAACTACAAGAAGAAAGAGGTTTGTTGACGGGGAAAAAAAAAAAAAAACTCCCGCGGAGTCTCAGCACAGTGTGCGTCCGCAGGAGGCGTGGCTGCTGGGCCGCGAGCGCGAGCTCCGGGAGGAGCTGCGGCGGGAGCGCGACAAGGAGATCGAGCTCGCCATCTGGACGCTGGAGGAGGAGACCAGCAAGGACAAGGAGGAGTGTGAGAGGGCGGCCGACAACAGGTGTGTGTGTTCGCACGCACGCACACACACACACACACACACACCGTACACCACGGTAACGTGTGTGTGTGTGTGTGTGTGTCGTCAGGGTGAAGCGCGTGAGGGAGAAATACGAGGCGGAGCTGCGGGAGCTGGAGCGCTCGGAGCGGGCGGCGGTGGAGAAGCAGCAGGAGCTGAGGAAGCAGCAGGTGGAGACGGAGGAGGAGCTGATCAGGCTCCGGGCGGCGCTCCGCCAGCGGGAGCAGGAGGTGGAGGACGTCACGCAGGTCGCCACCAAACCACACCCCCACCAACATCTGGGAAAAGTCCTCCGACGCGCTCCGTTTGACTCCGCCCCCCCTTTTTGTCCCCTCAGACCAGGGACAAGCTGGCGGAGGAGCGGCGCAGCATGGCCGACGTCATCAGGCGTGAGTTCGCCGAGCGCCTCGTGGCCACGGAGGAGGAGAACGGCAGGATGAAGGCGGAGGTGTCGGAGGTCAGGGCCCGGCTCCGGCTGGAGGTGGAGCGGATCGGCAGGGAGAAGGAGGAGGAGCTGGCTGAAGTCCACCAGCGGTGAGCTCGCAGTCGTCGGCCCGCGGCTCGATCGATCGATCGATGGATCGATCAAATCGAAACCCTGATCGCTCTCTCTGATTCGTCAGGGTGAAGTCGGCCATC
>JAFBJZ010000817.1:700000-707500 GCA_016785225.1 Psettodes erumei
ACACACACACACAGAAGGGGTTTTGTTGTTGTTTTTTTTATTCTTTTCTTTTGTAACGTACAAACCATTCCAGCCGTCATCGTTGTGTTTCCACACGTGTAACCCCGACACACACTGTTGTCTGTTGGGGGAGTTGTGTAGTTTTTATTGTCGTGCACGTCGATGGTTCGACAACTGTGAAGGAGACGGCGGCTGATCCGTCAGCGACGAGAGAATAAAAAGCAAAGATTGTTCAGACGACACGTCCCTCGCTTCTGTTCACTGGGGGGGAAAACGCACAACTGTTTGCTTTGTGTCTGCCCCCCCCATCACCATCATCATCATCATCATCATCATCATCATCCTCCTCCCACACCACAGCTCGTGGCCCCGGACAAGAGGAGGCGGTCGAGAGGATTTAGAACCAGAGACGTTTCAGCCTATACATCTGGAATAACACCCCCCCCCCTTTTTTTTTTTTTTTTTGTCCGGCTGAAACGTGTCTTCCACCCGCACTTCCTGTCTTCTCCACATGAGGGGGGGGGCCTCTTCCTGTCTGGGATTTGCGTGAGGCGGCGGTGGAAGTTTCAGGAGCTGCGTGTTCCCGCTTGTCGCCCGACAGACTTCTGAGTGCATGCATGCGTGTGTGAGTGTGTGACTGAGTGTGTGTGTGTGTGTGTGTGTGTGTGTGTGTGTGTGTGTGTGTGTGTGTCGACTGTCGTTACTGTGTTGTGTGTCAGGTTGTCCACGCATTGTGAGCATAGCAGAGTTCCTCAGAGCTGTCTGCTCATGTCTGACTTTACTGCCCCTCTCTCTCCCTCTCTCTCTCTCTCTCTCTCTCTCTCTCTCTCTCTCTGCCCCCCCCCCAACGCTCTGGAGTTGTGGGGGTTGACCAATTGCAAGAGCAGCTGTTGCTCATTTCACCGTGGCCCCGCCCCCCTCCACAGCCGAGGCTGGCAGCGCAGCGGCTCGGCGGCAGACGAGGCGGCAGCGTCATGACGGCGAGTTGGAGAGCGCGGAGCGGCGAGGGTTTCCCACCGGTGAGACGTTCCTCCTTCTTCTCCCCTTTTTTTTTTTTTTTTTTTTCCTCCCTGTTCCCGGGAAGTTTCCAGCTGCGTTCAGACGGGATCGGAGCGGCCGGGTCGGTTCGGCGTGGAAAGATCCGCCGGGCTTTTTACTGCCGGAGGAACAGAAACTCTCCCTCGGAGCCGCCTGACTCTTATCAGGTGGCTCGGCTTTTATCGCCGGATCGCATTTTTTCCATTCCCCGGGTTCGAGTCGGAGTCAGAGTGGGAGTGTGAGACCCTCCTCCTCCTCCTCCTCTTCATCATCACCTTCATCATCATCATCACCATCAGTGTTTTCACCGGGTTCTGAGTCCGTTAGTGCGGTTCTGATTAACTGGGGGGAAGTTGAGCAGAGCCTGAGGCTCAGGGTTTATTACAGTCCTTTACAAAGAGGTGAGAGGTGGAGGGAGGGGCGGGTGGAGGAGGAGGGGGTGCTCGCTGTGTATGCTAATGATTCACACACACACACACACACACACACACACACACGCAGCTGACCTGCGCAGAGCTTCCTGTGAGATAGCGGTCCCGGCTTCCTGTGTGTGTCGTCGTTAGCTTTGTGGTTTTTTTGTGGGTTTTTTTTTTTGTTTTTTTTGCCCCACGTGCTTCCTGTTCGCCGTTTCCTCTCGCGCTCCGGTTCTTGCCTGCGACCCGGCGCTTTGTGTTCCGCGGCGCGAGCAAAGGTTTCATTAAAAAGGGATTATTTGGTAAGTCTGAGAGATAAAGTTTCCAACTCTCTCTCTCCGTCTCTCTCCTGTCAAGTCGTGCTGAGAGAAGCTCCTGTTGCGGCGCCGACTGAACCGAGGACGGCGTCCCCTCCTCCTCCGCCGCCTCCTCATGTTCCTCCTGCGTGACGGGGATGGCGCTCCTGGGCAGGCTGGTGGCCGGCGCCGTGATCTGCGGCTCCCTGCTGTCCGTCTACATCTTCCGCAGCGTGCAGAATCCCCCGTCCTCGCCCGTGGGCCCGCTCCGACACCCCCATGACGACGATGTCATCGCCGCCGCGCTGGGGACGAGCAGGTGAGGAGCGTTCGGAGAGCAAAAAACGCTGAGTCACGTGATCTCTTTCGGGGGCGAGAAAGGAAAAACAGGAAGTGAAAGTGCCCGACAGGACAGATCTGGGTCGAGCACCAGATACCACACATCACAAGTACTCACAATACTTTTACCAGTACAAAAACTTCACAAGTCAGACGATGGCGTCAAGTCGAAAGCAGAAGTAAAACCAAGTACTTTGGACTTGTACTTGAGTACAACGGTTGAGTAAATGTACACTCCCTCAAGTGAAGTATTTTCTTGTCCCAGATGAGGTTTACACGCTGGAACCTGGTTGTTAGGGTGAAGCGTTCCTGTTATTACGTCCAGCTGCACCCCCCCCACACACACACACACACACACACACACACACTCCCTGTCGTCCAAAACATCCGGTCGGCCCGGCGGGTCCAGTGTCTCACACGGTTCTGCCCGTTGTTCCATAATCCGGGTCGGATTAAAAAAAAGCAAAAAAACGGGCTGGAAGAGTTAAACATGAGTGGGATGAAAAGTTCCTATTTCTTTACTGTAACCAGCACTTACTCCCCCTCCAGTTGTGTCATTGTGGTTTGGACACGCACACACACACACACACACACACACACACACACACACACACACAAAACCCGGGAGTCATTTCACTGGAGGTGGTCTCCTCCACGCTGCAGGTCCAGATGAGACGCATTAGGTCGTTCCACCTCGCGTCCACACACAGCAGTGTGTGTGTGTGTGTGTGTGTGTGTGTGTGTGTGTGTGTGTGTGTGTGTGTGTGTGTGTGTGTGTGTGTGTGTGTGTGTGTGTGTGTGTGTGTGTGTGTAACAGGATGTGACCGTGTGTGTGTCGGGAAAACATTTAAGGTGTCAACGCTGTGAACGTTCGCTTTGTTTTTCGGCGAAGAAACGCTAATGAGCTTCA
The DNA here is from genome assembly GCA_016785225.1 of Psettodes erumei. Classification (NCBI taxonomy): domain Eukaryota; kingdom Metazoa; phylum Chordata; class Actinopteri; order Pleuronectiformes; family Psettodidae; genus Psettodes; species Psettodes erumei. The sequence goes on from JAFBJZ010000817.1 coordinate 702,997, forward strand.
ACCCTTTATGCTAAGCTACGCTAATCGGTTGCAGCTGCACGGGACTGTTCCTTTAAGAAAAGTTCTGCCCCTCCCCCCCCGACACATAGCGGGTCACATGACCCAGACGAGCCTCTCGGCAGACAGAGCGGCAGCGGGGACCAGTCGAGCCGGCCGACCCCCTCCCCTGCCCGCAACTCCCACCCGGATCCATCACCTGAAGCGGTTCTGCTCGGACCGACCGGCGCCACGCGCCCGCCGACCGGGTCCGGTCCCGAACCCGCGGCCGGGCCGACGGAGCCCCCCTTCATCGGGGACGCTTACCCGAGCGAAGACGTCCCTCTGCAGACGGTGAGTTCTGCAGAACCTCAGGAACGGGCCGGAGGTGATGTCAGTCAGAGGGCGGGGCTTGGTACAGGAAGCAGAACCTGACTCCGTCGTGACATCATCACATCCGTCACGTGGTTTTATTCTGACACGGCGTTATCTGACACCCCCGCCCACGCAGGACTGCCCAGACGGCGTCCGGGCGCGGATCGGAAAAACTGAGTTTGCGGGCCGGTTTCTGAGCGGCGTGCCGGTCCTGCAGTGGGCCCAACACGTGACCCGGGACCAGTACCAGCGCCTGAGCCGGTACCCGGGGGCCCACGGCTGGGGAGGCCTGGACTACACAAGTAGGAATCACTCAAACGCTTTCTCTTCTTCATTTCTGTATTTTTTTTATGCAAATATAAGTTATGGTCGTAACGAAACTGTCGTGTGGAGAGAAGATTTGCATATCACAATCATTGTGTGTGTGTGTGTGTGTGTGTGTGTGTGTGTGTGTATGTGTGTGTCCACAGCGCTGGGGGAAACTCTCTCCGTCCTCAACTTGTCCTCCAACCGGCAGCTGCTGGACGACTGGACGGAGCGCAGCCGCGAGTCCGAGTGCATCCGCTGCGCCGTGGTGGGGAACGGCGGGATCCTGAAGGAGTCGAGGAGAGGGGCGGAGATTGACGCCCACCACTACGTCTTCAGGTCCGCCCCCCGCCCCCGTCCCGCTCCGGATCCGGACCCGACCCGACCCGGGACCGGCGTCTGCTCTGAGCGCTAACCTTTTTCTTGTGTTTCCGTGGGCGGTGTGTCCAGGACCAACGGCGTGGTCATCCGGGGCTTCGAGCGGGACGTGGGCTCTCGCACCACCCACTACACCTTCTCCACCAACACCATGATGAACTCCATCAGGGCGTACGCCAGAGTCGGCTACAGGGGGCCGCCGCGGTCCGAGGTGGGGGGGCCGAAAACCGATCGGATAAAGCGCCCGGCGTGAAAGAACGAGGCGCGGGTGACATCACGCTCTCTCTCCTCCACCCCCCCCCCGACAGGAAACGCGATACGTCTTCCTGCCCGACCACGACCGCGATTACCTGATGATGAAGGCCGCGGCGACGCACACGCGGGTGGAGAGGGGGCCGGAGCGCGGCAAAGAGTGAGCGGCGACAACGGCGTTTTTAAAAAAAAAAAAAGACGCGGCGTCCAATCGTTTCCTCCGTGTCCTCCGCAGTCCTTCCACGTTCTTTGGCGAAGACGTGTCGGCCGAGAAGCTGAAGATGTACCACCCCGACTTCATCCGCTACCTGAGGAACAGGTGAGCCCCGGGGATGAAAGGTGGGATTAAAACCGGATTAGGGGAGGGGCCGTTGCTTTTTTTTTCCCTGAGCGGAGCTTCTCCGTTGCAGATTCCTTCGCTCCAACATCCTGAAGACCAGATACAAGGACATCTACCGGCCGTCGACGGGCGCCGTGATGCTGCTGGCCGCGCTGCACACCTGCGACCAGGTAGCCAATCGGCCGGCGGCTCGCGGGACAAGGCCGCACTCGGGCTGAGCTTGTGCGTTTTTTTTTTTTGTTTGTTTTCCTCGTAGGTCAGCGCGTACGGCTTCATGACGCCGGACTACAGGAACTACTCCGACCACTACTACGACAGCAGCTACCGCCCGGTGGGTTTCTACGCCAACCACGACCTCCGCCTGGAGAGCGTCCTGTGGCAGCAGCTGCACCGGGCCGGCCTCGTCCGCCTCTACATGCGCCGCGACGACGGCGCCCGCGTCGCCCGGGCCGGTTTGACTGAATTTAGCTTTTTTTTTTTTTTTTTTTTCCCATGAAGAAAACTTTATTTAATTTGTTGTTCAGGACGCAGGTTCACTTTTATTTATCAACAACCAAAAAAAAAAAAGATTTGTTTAGCGCACAAGGTTCCACGTCCCAGGTCAAACCAGAGGATGACCTTTCACCTGGCGCTGCCGTCAGATGAGCGACGATGCTAACGTGTTAGCATCACGGCCTCTTCGTCTTCCTCCTCTTCCTCTGAACAGTGTCTTTGTCCCTGAAGGTTTTTTTTTTTTAAAGACACAGAAGAAGAAGGAAGGTGGCGGAGGTTGCGCCACTTTTTCGTCGCAACGCGTGGCGTAAGGCGAAACCGCAGTTACCGCGGTAACGCCTCCTGCTCACTCTTATTTATTTCCTCTCCGACACGAGCGGGCGTCGCTCGCTTTAAATATCCGGTGCCCCCGCCCTGAGCAGGCGGGTGGAGCACTGCCGGCGGCGGCCCGGTCTATTCCGAGCGTTGTGTCTCCGTGACGACCGAGGCGAACCCGACTTATTTTGCGTTGGGAGCGTCCGCCGCCGTTTCTTTTCCACGTGAACCGGAGACTTTTCCTTCGCCGGGCGGAGGCGCCGTACGACGTACTGAAACCGAAGACGCGGCGTACATCAGGGAATCGAACCAGCGACCCGTCGCCTCGGAGACGGAGGATTTTTTTTTTTTTTACAGTGCAGCTTTCTGTCTTTTTAAAATCTGTATAAAGGGAAAATGTGATTTTATTGCAGTGTGATTCTTTCCTTAATCCTGAAAATAATCCATAATTCCAGCTGTAGTTGTAGCCGAGTCGGTGCAGCACGCACACACACACGCACACACACACACACACACGCACACACACACACACACACACACGCACACACACACACACACACACACACAGTAACAAACACCGAGCAGCTGACCAGATTAGATTGTTTTCCTTACTTCACCATGCCTTCATTAAAATGTCACCAGACAGACACTGTCATTGTTGTTGTGTTTGTGTTTGTCTCGCACTGAGCTGTGTGCAGACACACACACTCTGTAACACACACACACACACACACACACACACACACACACTCAGATGGAGGGTTAATCAGCAGGCCGACCAGAGACGAGCCGCGTTCAAATACCACGTTTTCTTCTAGGAAAGGACGAGCGCGCACACACACACACACACACACACACACACACACACACACACACACACACACACCCTCCCTCCACCCACAGGCGGAGGAGGAGGAGGAGTGCTGGTTCTGGACCGGGTAATGTTGGACCTCTCCTCCACCCGCTCTGTAAAAACACTTTCCATCGTCACCGTATGTGAGGAGTCCGCTGAGGGAGGGTGGGGTGCACACACACACACTGTAGAGCCAGGTGTGTGTGTGTGTGTGTGTGTGTGTGTGTGTGTGTGTGTGTGTGGGGTTACCAGAGCCATGAGTCAGGCCTCGCAGCGCTGCCAAAATGTCTGGCAGCGGGATGTTACAATTACACACTGCAGCTGGTAATGTGACGCCGTGGAACATAGGCCAGTGTGTGTGTGTGTGTGTGTGTGTGTGTGTGTGTGTGTGTGTGTGTGTGTGTGCGTGCGTGTGTGTGTGTGTGTGTGTGTTCATTCTCAGGGTCAAATCCAATCAGAGCACAGAGAGCAGCAGTTTTTTCAGGTCCCGACACAGATTAGTAAAACCTGAACACATGAGCGGTGAGGCAGCGCTGACCCCCGGAGGCGACGCCGCGTCGGTGCAGCTCCTGTGCTAAAACCCGTCTGTCTTCCTCGGTGGAGGTGGAGGTGGAGATGGAGGCATAGGTGTAGTAGGAGGTGGAGGTGGAGGCGGCGTAGCGACCGAAGCCACATTTTAAAAACGGTTCATGACTGTCGTCTGTTTCCCGCGGAGCCGGTTTCTGCGCGACGTGGAGATGAGCGAGTGGCTGCTGCCCCCCGGTGGTGACTGCAGGTCAGTGCACCAACCACCTCCACCATCATCATGAACAAACACCACCTCCCTCTGCTTCTACTTCTGGAGGAGGAGGAGGAGGAGGAGGAGGAGGGATGCAGAAACGGACCCGGGACGGGTTTATCGATGCCTCTTACTAACATGAGGCTGTGTATAAAACACACACACACACACACACACACACACACTCTCCCGTGGATTGTGTCTCTGTTGTGTTGTTCTGTTTGTCTGTCTTTGTAAAAATATGAACGCGCAGCTTTACTGTGCGGCGACGTGCGAGCTGCGATCCTCTCCTCTCTGTTTCCAGGGCGACGGGCCGACACGCAGCGCGGCGACGAACCGGGAAGGAGAGAAATCAAACGTCCCCAAAATCAAAAAGCGCTCGTCCCCCGTCCTCGTCCCCCGTCCTCGTCCCCCTGACACTTTAAAATCTGTGAACTGC
>JAFBJZ010000817.1:717500-737500 GCA_016785225.1 Psettodes erumei
CTCTCTCGCGCAAAACATCTGCCTGTTGCGTAACGGCGTCCAGGCGAGCGGCCCACGCCGCTGCCTGCCGGTATGCCAGGAATGCGAGAGGACAAAACCCCAGTGAGAGCGCGCGCCCCCCCCCACGACAATGGCCCGGCTGTGCAGCGATAGGCCGAGGGGCGGCGAGTCGCGGCGTTAACCCGGGGCCCGCCGCACGCTCGCGGTGGAAGTGTTCGTTTGGCGTCGTGCATGCGCGGGACAGTGTGTGCGTGACGTGATGTTGCCGGTTTGCAGCCGTCGTCCCGTCCCGCGGCGAATTAGAGAACGCGGCCCGAGAGAGCCTCGCCTCAGTGACATCATCAGGAGGGGGGGACGCCGGGTCGAGCCAGAACTCATCATTCATCCGGAGCCGGAGACGCGCGGTGACGAAACGTTCGGAGAGAGGAGCGATGATCCGGATCGTTCCTGAGAGCTGAGGTCGACGTGGAGACCCGGTCCTGGTCTCATCCACCCCCCCCCCCCCCACCCCCCCACCCCCATCACCGGAGGACCGGGCGGATAGGTGGGGTTCTAATGTTCTACTGAGACAACAGCGCTGTAAGAGCTTGGCTCGGTTCCAGGGGCCCGGCCCTGATGCAGCTGCTCTGGCTGCGCCGCAAAGGCTAATGGAGCGCACCTCCACCCCAGAGCACACACACACACACACACACACACACACACACACTCATGTATAGTCCCATGCGTCCTGCTAACACTTATTGACCTCCATCGTTTCACGTCGAGAGCGACACAACATCACAACAACAGTTTGAATGTTGGACCAGGAGCGGGTGGAAACTGAGTTTGTGTATCTGCAGACTGGGGGGTGGGGGGGTCAGGTGTGTGTGTGTGTGTGTGTGGGGGGGGCAGTTTGTCAGTGTTAATAAAAACAAACAAACCTACTTCACATCTGAACCCGTCCCTCGTTCCTGGACTCAACTCTCCACCCAACTCCGGAGAAAAGTTTGAAACTCAGCAGAAATAAACAGTGTAGTGCACCCCCCCCACACACACACACACACACACACACACCCCATTGTTCCTTCAGCGTTGTGCCTGGCGTGGGCGCCGATAATGGTCCCAGTGTGCTCGCGCTAACTGGTGCTAACTGGTGCCGCGCTGCCCTCGGCGGCGGGACAATGGCGTCCATTCTGCCGCGGGACACGCAGGGAGCCTGAGTGGGCCCGAGGAATGACCGGGCTGGGGAGGGATGCTGGGGGTGTCCAATATGGCCGCCACACAGTCCGGTCACTGTGTGGCGGTCTGGATGGGGGGGTGAGACACCACAAAGACGCGTCTGTCTGCCTGGAGAATCAGAGCGTCATCGTGGGAGATGGAGATAGGTGGTGGTGGTGGTGGTGGAGGGAGGGTGGTGTCAGCCCCGTTTCATTTGAGCGAGCTGGAGCGGGACGGTCGGACGCGTTCTGCCGGAGACGCATCGGGAACCGCGGACGACGTCCCGCCGCCACGTTGTGACCTTTCACCCCCGAGAAGGTTGATGGATCCGCTTCAGAACCTGGAGGTGCTGGGTTCTGCCGGGTCACTGTCAGGAGCGAGAGATATAAACCTGTTGTTACTGTCCGTCTGACTGACGCCTCCTCCTGTCACCTCCTCCTCGCTCCTCCTCTCTCCTCCTGTCCCTCAGTCCAGTTCCTGAAGTCCACAGATCTGGGCCGGCACAGTCTTCTCTACCTGAAAGAGATCGGGAATGGCTGGTTCGGAAAGGTAAGACCGCTTCCTGGTTCTTCGGCGCCGGTCCGCTCCCGGTGTCGTGAGTTTTACACCCAGATAACACGCTCTCTCTCTTCCCTGTCTCCTCCGTCTGTCTCGCCCCCGCCCCCGCTGCTGCCCCCTCAGGTCCTGCTGGGGGAGGTGAACACGGGCCTGAGCACCACCCAGGTGGTGGTGAAGGAGCTGAAGGCCAGCGCCAGCGTGCAGGACCAGATGCACTTCCTGGAGGAAGCGCAGCCGTACCGGTACGTTTGCTGGGACACCGTCAGGTTTGGGGCGGGGTGTGTGTGTGTGTGTGTGTGTGTGTGTGTGTGGGGGGGGGTACTGCTGTGTTGTATTTTCACCTGAATGCCCCCCCCCCTCTGCAGTGCCCTCCAGCACCCCGCCCTGCTGCAGTGCATGGCCCAGTGCACCGAGGTCACGCCGTACCTGCTGGTCATGGAGTTCTGTCCACTGGTGAGTCTGGATATGTGTGTGTGTGTGTGTGTGTGTGTGTGTGTGTGTGTGTGTGTGTGTGTGTGTGTGTGTGTGTCGTAGTAAAGCGTCAGCACGTAACCCGCGATGCATCCGAAGGGAGGAAGTCGCACACGCGTCGTTCAGCGTGGCGACAACAAATCTGTCACTTTGTGCAGATTTTAAAACGCGGGGCCTGGAACACGGCCGCCCCCCGGTGGCGAGCGGCGGTAACGTACAGATGTGGCGTTTGTGTCTCGTTTCCAGGGCGACGTGAAGGGTTACCTGCGCGGCTGCAGGACGGCGGACGCCGCGGCCCCGGAGCCCCTGATCCTGCAGCGGATGGCCTGCGACATCGCCTCGGGACTCCTGCACCTGCACAAACACAACTTTGCGCACAGGTAGCCAACGGTTTCACGCGATTGTGACGGCTTTTTTTGTTGTTGTTTGTTTGTTGTTTTTTTGCTTCCGGGTCGCTTCCTGAAACAATATCCTGGTGCTGCCTGAGTGCTCCGTACAGACTCCAGCATCAGTGATTTTGTTGCAGGCGGCGACTCCTCATCTCCAGAACCCGGGTCACGTGAGCGTTTGATTCGGTTTCCACCTCGCTGTTCCCACCCTCCTCGAAAAATAAACGTCCGCTTTACGAGTGACGATGAACAGCTGATCACCTCCTCTGTCACCAGTGACCTGGCGTTGAGGAACTGCCTGTTGACGGCCGACGTCTCGGTGAAGATCGGAGATTACGGCCTGTCCCACGCCAAGTACAAGGTGTGTGTAGGTTCACACACACACACACAGAGCGATGGAGTGTGTGTTTAACGTCGGTTTATCTCACGCTCCCCGCTGTCAGGACGATTACTACGTGACGGCGGATCAGATGTACGTGCCGCTGCGCTGGATGGCGCCGGAGCTGGTGGACGAGGTGCACGGGAACCTGCTGGTGGCCGACCAGAACCAACAGAGCAACATCTGGTGGGATCAACACACACACACACACACACACAAATTATATGAACTTATAGATATGAAGCGTTACCACCACGGCGCTGAAGTTGTAGATTGTCGTGTCATCTCCGGCGTGTGGTTCTGGGCGTCAGGTCTCTGGGCGTGACCATCTGGGAGCTGCTGGAGCTGGGGAACCAGCCGTACAGACACTACTCGGACCGCCAGGTTCTGACCTACGCCGTGAGGGAGCAGCAGCTGCGGCTGCCCAAACCTCTGCTCAAGGTGCCGCTGGCCGAGCGCTGGTGAGTCGACGCGACAACTTCCGCGGGGCCGCTTTACCCGAGAGCGGGAAGATGAGATTCTTCTTCTCCGGGGCTCCTCAGGTACGAGGTGATGCAGTTCTGCTGGCTCCAGCCGGACCAGCGACCCAACGCGGAGGAGGTCCACCTGCTGCTCAGCTACCTGTGCGCCAAGGGGGCCAGCGAGGCGGAGGAGGACTTCGAGCGGCGCTGGAACTCGCTGCGTCCCAACGCCGGATTCAGCAGCCGCCACGTCGCCTCGGCCGTGTCGCGGGACCACCCGTCCTCCTCCTCCTCCTTCCCCCTCCTGGAGCAGTTTTCGGCCGGCGACGGCTACCACTCGGAGTCCGGGGACGACGTCCTCACCGTCACCGAAACCAGCCACGGCCTCAACTTCGAGTACAAGTGGGAGCAAGCCAGGGCGGAGCAGGCCTACAGGGGCCCGGAGCCCGGCGGCCATCGCTGTCAGGAGGCGTTTTACCCACCGGGGGGCATGGTGGGAGGCTGCCCCATGGAGAGCCACGCCGTTTCTCCTCCTTACTACCAACCCAAACACCTCCACGCTCCCGGCGTGCTCCCCGTGCTCAGCGCCCGCAGCCCGTCGGTGAGCAGCGAGTACTACATCCGCATCGAAGACCCCGCGGACTGCGCCGTGGACCCGGACTTCACCATGTGCTCCTACAGCCCCGACTACCCGGGGAGCAGCGGGAGCTTCCTCACCGGGAGCGCGGACTCGGGCGAGTGCATGGCCTGCCCGTCGCAGGCCAAGAGCGCGGCCGCCTATTGGTCGGCGGACATCCACAAGTCCGACCTGTACGACTCCGCCGAGTCGAGTCCCGCCATCTCCCTGACGATGGAGCCGCTGCTGGGGCGGGTGTCGGACGGCAGCCCTCTGCGCCCCTGGGAGTCCAGTCACTACGTGTCCTACAAAGACAGAGACGGGGGCTACTACTACGAGCACTCGCCGCCTCTGGGGCTGGACCGCTACCTGATGCGGGCGGAGCACGCCGGCGAGCACCTTCAGGAAAGCTGGGGGTCGAGGAGCCTGCGTCAGGCCCTGGGCGAGCTGGAGAACCCGCTCGGCATCTCCCCCTCCGTGGGCAACCCGCCCCGGCAGGCCTACGGGGACGCCTACCTGGACACGAGTCAGACCTCCGTCATCGGTAAGAACGTGACAGGGGGCTACTACGACATGATGGGCTCCCTGAGGAAGACCATGCCCGGCCACGCCGTCAGCATCAACGTGGAGACGGAGGGGGCGCTCTTCATCGGGCGCAGGGACAGCGACTCGGAGGAGGAGGAGGAAGACATATTTGTCGAGAGGCACACCTGCAACACCTGGCCGTCGAAGCACCGGCACGGCGGCGCGGGCCACCACCGGCGGGCGAGCCACAGCTGCAGGCCGGACGCCTACGTGGACTTTCACTACACCATGCCGAGCACCGACATCGAGGACGCGTGGCCGGAGGAGAGCGGCCCAGCCTTCCGCTCTCTGCCCAAACCCGTCGACTACCTGGAGCCCCGCCCGGCCAAAGACGGCAGCGCCTGCCTCGGCCCGGGGAAGCACCGCGCCGCCGCGCCGCCGTCGGACGCCTGCAACGCCTACATCTACCTGTGCCACGAGGGCGACGCCCCGGCGCCGGCGGAGTGCTGCCGCTCGCACTTCGTGGACCCGCTCGCCGGCCTGCTGGTCCGAAACAGCGGCTACGCTCACGGCTACGCTCACGCCGGCTACGTCAGAGAGAAGGTCGCTGACGTTCCCGGCAACGAGGAGATGATCAATCTGTCGCCGGCGCCGGGGGGGCCCTCGGTGGCCAAACCCCCGCCGATAAAGACGGAGGACCGCGGACAGCAGTACGTCGACCTCGCGGCCGACGATGCGCCGCTCAAGGAGAAGAGGGAGGACGTGATCAAGGAACGTCGAATCACGCAAAAGATGGCGGAGCCTAAAATAGAAGAGGTGACGATGCTCACCATGACGCCGCCGCCCCCTGACAACACGCACGTGATGGTGACCCCCACCGACCCGCAATCGGACTCCAGCCACGGCGTGGACAGCGGCGTGGACGGGGGCGGCTCCGGCGTCGGCCTCGCCGACATCCTGGACTGCAGCGACGGCGAGGACGACGACGACGACATGACCGACGACATGACCGACGTGACCTCGGGCATCTTCGAGTCCGGCGAGCTGAGCGCCTCCCCGGCCTTCAAGTCGCTGCAGAAGCAGGTGGGGACGCCGGATTCCATGGACTCCATGGACTTACCGTCCACGGCGGGGTCCTGCGAGGGCCTGAGCCCCGCCTCCTCCCACCCGTCCAGCTCGCCCAAAGCCATGGACAGCGGCTACGACACGGAAAACAACGAGAGCCCCGAGTTCGTTCCCAAAGAGCCTCACGAGCCGCGGGAACAGGCGCCGGGGAAGCCGGCCCTCGACGCCGGCCCGGGGGAGGAGGGAGCCGAGGCTCCCGCGGCGTCCGCAGACGGAGAAGCGTCGCTGGCGGCGGATTTGGACCCGCGGACCGGGGACTACGTGTTTCTACCGCTGAGCGACAAGACCCCGTACAGAGACTCCGCCTACTTCTCAGACTACGAGATGGAGCGGCACAGTCGGCGAGACGAGCTGGCGGAGGGAGCGGGCGAGGAAGCGGCGGTCGGGAAGAAGGGCGAGAAACGGAAGAACGAAGACGAGGAGGAACCCGAGGACACGGCCAACAAAGACATCAAGCTCGAGGGACGAGGAGACGCACCGCAGGAGGAGTCTGCCCCGCACCAGGAGCTCCCTGCGGAGGGAGGACTGGACGAATGGCCGTCCCAGGAGGAGAGCTCGTCTCTGGGAGACTGGGCGGCGGAGGTGGTGGGGGCCATGGAGGAGGCCCTCGGTGCCCTCAACGGAGACTGCGCCTCCATCGTCAAGGAGGAGGAGGAGGAGGAGGAAGCAGAGGTTCCGAAAGAAAAGCCAGCGATCAAGACGATTCAAAAGAGGACATCGGGGACGTCCGGCGAACTCCCGCACACTTTACCCAAAGACGAAGTGGCCTTGCAGCACACGGCGAACGCCCGGCGCTTTTCTTCCTCCTCTCCTCCGCCTCCCTCCGCCGCCCCGCCTCCGCTCCCCGACGGGGAGGAGGCGGACCTGGAGGACGGCGACACGGACGACAGCGACGAGTCGGACGAGGAGCTGCTGCGGTCGTACGGCGCGCGGGAGCAGAGCGCGGGGGAGGAGAGCGAGGACGAGTGTCACCCGGTGCCCGTCGTGGTGAGCGACGACAGCGAGGCGCACAAGCTGCGCAGCCTCCTCAAGGCGCCGCCGCCGCCGGCGGGAGGAGGAGGCGCGGAGGACGAGCCGGAGCGCGCGAAGAAGACGGTGTCCTTCTTCGACGACGTCACCGTCTACCTGTTCGACCAGGTGAGTCGCGGGTGCGTTCACGGCTGCATTAATCCATCCCGGCAGCCGGTGCTAACGTCGCTAACGCCTCCTCCTTCACCAGGAGAGCCCCACGAAGGAGCTGGCTGAGCACGGCTTCCCTGCGGGGGAGGAGGGTCAGAGGTCACGGGCCGGCGCCTCAGATGAGTCGTCTGACGGCAACATGTCAGAAGAGAGTGAGTACAGGAAGACGTTTCCGTGCACGTTGTCGCGTTTGTGCGTTTACTCCTCCTCGCATTAACAAAACTCGCCGTGGTCTCGCAGGTGCAGGGTACGAGTGGGAGGACGACTTCCCCCTCCTGCCTCTCCCCACGTCCTCGGCGGCGTGCGACTCCCCGCCCGCGCGCCCCCCCGCCCCCAAGGCCCCGGACGCCAAACCGGCGGCGCAGTATTCCCGGTTCACCGTGTCCCCGTCCAACGTGTCCCGCTTCTCCATCACCCACATCTCGGACTCGGACGTGGACTCGGCAGGAGGTGGGACGACAGTATTCGTTACAATATTTAAAATGCATCCTGGGAAACCGGGATCGTCGCCGGTTGTCGTTGTAAATTCCGCGGACATCTCGGAGAATTGATTGAAATGATTTGTCTCTGTCTTTTCGCAGGAAGCAGCGAGGACGGGGACAGAGAGTGACGCCGTGTGGACCCGGCAAACACGAGACAGTGCCTGTTAACGCCCCCCGGACACTTTTGTCTTAACAATGACCGATGCTGAAGACAATACAGTTATATATATATATATATATATATATATAAGTTATTTACAGAATATTAATATATGCTGTATGTATGATGTAAAGAATCTGCGGATGCAGGGGACACCTGAACGTACGTTGGACAGTTTGACGGACTGTGCAGCTCCGTGGACTTGTGTTTGGTTCCAGGATGATCGAACTGGGACGACCGGATGTTTTGTGACTTTCTCTTTTGTCGTCGTATCGGGACCACTACAGTCCTGTTTCCCATGAACATGTGGCTCGTTCTCTCTCTACCAAATTGAACGCCAGCAGCGCCTCCGTCCCCGGGCCGACCCCTCTCTGACTGTCACCATGGTAACATGAAGCGAAGGAGGGAGTTTATCATTTATAGGTTTTTTAAAAAAAAAAATACAGCCATGCATGGTTAGGAGACAGTATACGAACGTCTTGCTTGGAAACTAAAGGGGGAAAGTTTTTTTTTGGACTTGAGACAGACACACACACGGTCGTGGAAATCCATTTTCATTTGCCGGATTCAGGACTTGGGCAGTGTAGATGAAATCGTCATCACAGTATACGTAATATTGCAATAAGGAAGCATCTGGGTATGGTACGATCTCTGGACCTTAGTTAAGAAGCCATTAAAATGTCCTTTTTGGTTCAATACCCGACAAACCAAAATACTTCATCACATTGATGCAAAAAAAAAATCTTGTAAATCCAAAAAACAGCCAGAAAGCAGCCACGCTTGTTGATTTTGCAACAATAATCACGAGGACGGTTACAATCAGAGCGGTGACAGGTCTGTACATGGTGACCCACCCAACAGGCCAGTATATCAAACTGCAGTATTCAGTTTTTCGTCTGCGCAGAGCCTGAACAAACGTGATGCTTTTTTTTGTTTTGCATGTGTAAATCAGACACGTTTCACATCTTTATATTGCTGCTGCTTCAGCCCGTTTCTCCCACTGAACCTGTCTGACTTCACTGTTGCTGTATATTGCTGCAATCATGAACTGTGGGGTGGGGGGTGGGGGAAGTTTGTTGTAGTTAATTATAATTTGGTATATTTATTCAAAAAGGGGAAGAGGAGTTTGAAACAATAAGTGAAAGCTTGGCTGACACATGTAAAAAGAATCGTACTTTCAGGTGGGACGGACCGGTTCAATTTGCCGGCGGATGTCACGATCATGAATGAGTCGCAACACTTTGATTTGTGTGTGTGTAAATGTAAGAAAGTGAAAAGGTTGTTGGTTTGGCTGTCAGATGTCACTTTCCAAAACACCCCGTGATCAACACGTGGTGTTTTCTGAGTGTTTGTTTGCCTTCTGAGGACTTACTCATTCTTATGGTACAGTTAGAAGCATAGAACCCTCTAGACAGCTGTCCGTAATATTTTTGTATTTCAACAAACAGTGAAAAAACAGTATTGACGTTCTGAACCTGTGAAGGAGGGGAAGTTTAACAAAAGATATCTCTTCTGTTTCTTGTTGCCAAAGAGATGCTGTGTTGTGGACCATGGGTAAGAACAGTTGTGTTTACCTAAAAACAGAGAAGTGGAACATGACATTACAGCTTTGGCCTTGATCTGATGGCGAGGGGGGAAAAAAACAAAAAACCCCACAAAGGACTATTTTGGTGTAGGTCACCGTCAGAAACATGTACCTCCGCACACTGAGCTGACCAGATCATAACTTTCTGTACCTTCTATCAAATATAAATAAAGTCTGTTTTACACATCTTAACATGTTCAAGTTCTCTCAACGAAGATTATTCAATGCTCATCAATGTTTTATGAACATTTTATAAAATTATGTGTGTAAAAACTGCAAAAAAAGCGTCTTGGGAAAAAACAACATACGTGTTTTATACACTCCCCATAGGATAATATGTAAAAAAATATGCCAAAATTTGCTAAATTTTTTGACTGTAGTAAGCCATAAAAATAGAAAAAACCTGACACAGTATGTCAAAAAATCACCAAAAATTTCACCAAAAAAAAAAAAAATTTCTATAAACACCTCAAAACATCAAGAAATGCAGTTTTATACATGCCCCATAGGATAATATGTAATAAAAATGCCAAAAAGTTGCAAAAATGTTACCAGTGATTTCAGCACTGAAAATGGAAAAAACGTCATAGTATACTATGTCAAAACACACCAAAAATTTCAAAATTTTTTATTTGCTAAAAGCGCCTCAAAACCTCAAGAAATAGTGATTTATACATGCCCCATAGGATAATATGTAATAAAAATGCCAAAAAGTTGCAAAAATTTTTCCAATGATTTGAGCCCTGACAATGGAAAAAAACGACATACCATACTATGTCAAAAAAACACCAAAAATGTCAAAAAAAAAAAAATTCTAAAAACACCTCAAAACATCAAGAAACAGTGTTTTATACATGCCCCAAAGGATAATATGCAATAAAAATGCCAAAAAATTGCCAAAATTTTACCAGTGAATTGACCCCTGAAACTGGAAAAAACGACATAGTATACTATGTCCAAAAAACCCAAAAATGTCCAAAAAACTTTTTTTCTAAGAACACCTCAAAACATCAATAAACAGTGTTTTATACATGCCTCGGAGGATAATTTGTAATAAAAATGCCAAAAAGTTGCAAAAATTTTTCCAGTGATTTGAGCCGTGAAAATGGAAAAAACGACATACTTACTATGTCAAAAAAAAAACAAAAATGTCAAAAAAATTTTTTTGCTAAAAACGCCTCAAAACATCAAGAATTAGTGTTTTATACATGCCTCGTAGGATAATTGGTAAGAAAAATGCCAAAAAGTTGCAAAAATTTTTCCATGATTTGAGCCCTGACAATGGAAAAAACACCATACCATACTATGTCAAAAAACCACCAAAAATGTCAAAAAATTTTTTTTTCAAAAAACACCTCAAAACATGACGAAATAGTGTTTTATACATGCCCCGTAGGATACTATGTAATAAATATGCCAAAAAGTTGCCAAAATTTGTGCAGTGATTTGAGCCGTGAAACTGGAAAAAACGACATAGTATGTCGAAAAAACCCAAAAATGTCAAAAAAAAAAAATTCTAAAAACACCTCAAAACATCAGAAAATAGTGTTTTATACATGCCCCATAGGATAATATGTAATAAAATTGTGAAAAAGTTGCAAAAATTTTTCCAGTGATTTGAGCCATGAAAATGGAAAAAAACGCCATACCATACTATGTCAAAAAACCACCAAAAATGTCAAAAAAAAAAAATTCTAAAAACACCTCAAAACATCATGAAACAGTGTTTTATACATGCCCCGAAGGATAATATGTAATAAAAATGCCAAAAAGTTGCAAAAATTTTTCCAGTGATTTGAGCCATGAAAATGGAAAAAACGACATATTATACTATGTCAAAAAAAACCCAAAAATGTCAAAAAACTTTTTTTGCTAAAAACTCCTCAAAACATCAAGAAATAGTGTTTTATACATGCCCTGTAGGATAATATGTAATAAAAATGCCAAAAAGTTGCAAAAATTTTACCAGTGATCCGAGCCCTGAAAATGGAAAAAAAACGACATAGTAAACTATGTCAAAAAACCACCAAAAACGTCAACTTTTTTTTTGTGCTAAAAACGCCTCAAAACATCAAGAAATAGTGTTTTATACATGCCCCATAGGATAATAGGTAATAAAAATGCCAAAAAGTTGTAAACTTTTTTCCGTCATTTGCGCCCTGAAACTGGAAAAAACGACATAGTATACTATGTCGAAAAAACCCAAAAATGTCAAAAAAATTTTTTTGCTAAAAACGCCTCAAAACATCAAGGAATAGTGTTTTATACATGCCCCGAAGGATAATATGAAATGAAAATGCCAAAATGATGAAAAAAAATTTCCGGTGTTCAAAGGTATAAAAATGGGAAAAAAAATGACATACTAAACTATGTCAAAAAAACCCCAAAAACATCAAAAAATTTTTTTTGCTAAAAACGCGTCAAAACATCAAGAAATAGTGTTTTATACATGCCCTGTAGGATAATATGTAATAAAAATACCAAAATGTTGCAAACATTTTTGTAATGATTTGAGCCCTGAAACTGGAAAAAACGACATAGTATACTATGTCGAAAAAAAAAAAAATGTAAAATTTTTTTTTTTTTCTAAAAACACCTCAAAACATCAAGAAACAGTGTTTTATACATGCCCCATAGGATAATATGTAATAAAAATGTGAAAAAGTTGCCAAAATTTTACCAGTGATCCGAGCCCTGAAAATGGAAAAAAACGACATAGTAAACTATGTCAAAAAACACCAAAAATGTCAACATTTTTTTTTTGCTAAAAACGCCTCAAAACATCAAGAAATAGTGTTTTATACATGCCCCATAGGATAATAGGTAATAAAAATGCCAAAAAGTTGCAAACTTTTTTCCGTCATTTGAGCCCTGAAACTGGAAAAAACGACATAGTATACTATGTCGAAAAAACCCCAAAATGTCAAAAAAATTGTTTTTGCTAAAAACACCTCAAAACATCAAGGAATAGTGTTTTATACATGCCCCGAAGGATAATATGAAATGAAAATGCCAAAATGATGAAAAAAAATTTCCGGTGTTGAAAGGTATAAAAATGGAAAAAAATGACATACTAAACTATGTCAAAAAACCCCAAAAAATGTCAAAATTTTTTTTTTGCTAAAAACGTGTCAAAACATCAAGAAATAGTGTTTTATACATGCCCTGTAGGATAATATGTAATAAAAATACCAAAATGTTGCAAAAATTTTTGTAATGCTTTGAGCCCTGAAACTGGAAAAAACGACATAGTATACTATGTCGAAAAAACCAAAAAATGTTAAAAAGAATTTTTTTTACTAAGAACGACTTGAAACATCAAGAAACAGTGTTTTATAAATGCCCCGAAGGATAATATGTAATGAAAAAGCCAAAATGATGAAAAAATTTTCTGGTGTTGAAAGGTATAAAAATGGAAAAAAATGACATACTAAACTATGTCAAAAAAAACCCAAAAATGTCAAAAAAATTTTTTTTACTAAGAACGACTTGAAACATCAAGAAACAGTGTTTTATAAATGCCCTGAAGGATAATATGTAATAAAAATGCCTAAAAGTTGCAAAATGTTTTCCAGTGATTTGAGCCGTGAAAATGGAAAAAACGACATACTATACTATGTCAAAAAAAAACCAAAAATGTCAAAAAATTTTTTTGCTAAAAACGCCTCAAAACATCAAGAAATAGTGTTTTATACATGCCCCCGAGGGTAATATGTAATAAAAAAGCTAAAAAGTTGCCAAAATTTTTTCCACTGATTTGAGCCCTGACAATGGAAAAAAACGCCATACCATACTATGTCATAAAACCACCAAAAATGTCAAAAAAATTTTTTTTGCTAAAAACACCTCAAAACATGAAGAAATAGTGTTTTATACATGCCCCATAGGATAATATGTAATAACAATACCAAAAAGTTGTAAAGATTTTACCATTGATCTGAGCCCTGAAAATGGAAAAAAAACGACATAGTATACTATGTCGAAAAAACCCAAAAATTCAAAAAATAAAATTCAAAAAAACCCTCAAAACATCAAGAAATAGTGTTTTATACATGCCCCATAGGATAATACGTAATAAAAATGCCAAAATGATGAAAAAAAATTTCCGGTACTGAACGCTACAAAAATAGAAAAAAAACAACATAGTACACTATGTCAAAAAACCACCAAAAATGGAAAAAAAAAAAATTTTTTTTGCTAAAACCGCCTCAAAACATCAAGAAATAGTGTTTTATACATGCCCTGTAGGATAACATGTAATAAAAATGTGAAAAAGTTGCAAAAATTTTACCAGTGATATGACCCCTGAAAATGGAAAAAACGACATAGTATACTATGTCATAAGAACACTAAAAATGTCAAAAACATTTTTTTGCTAAAAACGCCTTAAAACATCAAGAAACAGTGTTTTATACATGCCCCGAAGGATAATATGAAATGAAAATGCCAAAATGATGAAAAAAAATTTCCGGTGTTGAAAGGTATAAAAATGGAAAGAAATGACATACTAAACTATGTCGAAAAAAACCCAAAAATGTCAAAACATTTTTTTGCTAAAAACGCCTCAAAACATCAAGAAATAGTGTTTTATACATGCCCTGTAGGATAATATGTCATAAAAATACCAAACAGTTGCAAAAATTTTTGTAATGATTTGAGCCCTGAAACTGGAAAAAACGACATAGTATACTATGTCGAAAAAACCAAAAAATGTAAAAAAAAAAAATTTCTAAAAACACCTCAAAACATCAAGAAACAGTGTTTTATACATGCCCCATAGGATAATATGTAATAAAAATGTGAAAAAGTTGCCAAACTTTTTCCAGTGATTAGAGCCCTGAAAATGGAAAAAACGCCCTACCATACTATGTCAAAAAACCACCAAAAATGTCAGAAATTTTTTTTTGCTAAAAATGCCTCAAAACATCAAGAAATAGTGTTTTATACATGCCTCGTAGGATACTATGTAATAAATATGCCAAAAAGTTGCCAAAATTTTTCCAGTGATTTGAGCCATGAAAATGGAAAAAACGACATATTATACTATGTCAAAAAAACCCAAAAATGTAAAAAAAAGTATTTTGTTAAAAACGCCTCAAAACATCAAGAAATAGTGTTTTATACATGCCCCGAAGGATAATATGTAATAAAAATGCCAAATGATGAAAAAAAATTTCCAGTACTGAAAGCTACAAAAATGGAAAAAAACGACATAGTATACTATGTCGAAAAAACCCAAAAGTGTCCAAAAAATTTTTTGGGGTAAAAACACCTCAAAACATCAAGAAATAGTGTTTTATACATGCCCTGTAGGATAATATGTAATAAAAATGTGAAAAAAAGTTGCAAAAATTTTACCAGTGATTTGACCCCTGAAAATTGAAAAACCGACATAGTATACTATGTCATAAGAACACTAAAAATGTCAAAAACATTTTTTTTGCTAAAAACACCTTAAAACATCAAGAAACAGTGTTTTATACATGCCCCGAAGGATAATATGAAATGAAAATGCCAAAATGATGAAAAAAATTTTCCGGTGTTGAAAGGTATAAAATGGAAAAAAATGACATACTAAACTATGTCGAAAAAACACAAAAATTGTCAAAAATTTTTTTTGCTAAAAACGCCTCAAAACATCAAGAAATAGTGTTTTATACATGCCTCGTAGGATACTATGTAATAAATATGCCAAAAAGTTGCCAAAATTTTTCCAGTGATTTGAGCCATGAAAATGGAAAAAACGACATAGTATACTATGTCGAAAAAACACAAAAAATGTCAAAAATTTTTTTTGCTAAAAACGCCTCAAAACATCAAGAAATAGTGTTTTATACATGCCCTGTAGGATAATATGTCATAAAAATACCAAACAGTTGCAAAAATTTTTGTAATGATTTGAGCCCTGAAACTGGAAAAAACGACATAGTATACTATGTCGAAAAAACCAAAAAATGTAAAAAAAAAAATTTCTAAAAACACCTCAAAACATCAAGAAACAGTGTTTTATACATGCCCCATAGGATAATATGTAATAAAAATGTGAAAAAGTTGCCAAAATTTTTCCAGTGATTAGAGCCCTGAAAATGGAAAAAACGCCCTACCATACTATGTCAAAAAACCACCAAAAATGTCAGAAATTTTTTTTTGCTAAAAATGCCTCAAAACATCAAGAAATAGTGTTTTATACATGCCTCGTAGGATACTATGTAATAAATATGCCAAAAAGTTGCCAAAATTTTTCCAGTGATTTGAGCCATGAAAATGGAAAAAACGACATATTATACTATGTCAAAAAAAAACAAAAAATGTAAAAAAAAGTATTTTGTTAAAAACGCCTCAAAACATCAAGAAATAGTGTTTTATACATGCCCCGAAGGATAATATGTAATAAAAATGCCAAATGATGAAAAAAAATTTCCGGTACTGAAAGCTACAAAAATGGAAAAAAACGACATAGTATACTATGTCGAAAAAACCCAAAAGTGTCAAAAAAAATTTTTTTGGGTAAAAACACCTCAAAACATCAAGAAATAGTGTTTTATACATGCCCTGTAGGATACTATGTAATAAAAAAGCCAAAAAGTTGCCAAAATTTTTTCCACTGATTTGAGCCCTGACAATGGAAAAAACGCCATACCATACTATGTCAAAAAACCACCAAAAATGTCAAATTTTTTTTTCTAAAAACACCTCAAAACATCAAGAAACAGTGTTTTATACATGCCCCAAAGGATAATATGTAATAAAAATGCCAAATATACTATGTCAAAAAAAACCAAAAATGTCAAAAAACTTTTTTTGCTAAAAACTCCTCAAAACATCAAGAAATAGTGTTTTATACATGCCTCGTAGGATACTATGTAATAAAATGCCAAAAAGTTGCCAAAATTTTTCCAGTGATTTGAGCCTGAAAATGGAAAAAAAACGACATACATTATACTATGTCAAAAAAAACCAAAAATGTCAAAAATTTTTTTGCTAAAAACGCCTCAAAACATCAAGAAATAGTGTTTTATACATGCCCTGTAGGATAATATGTAATAAAAATGCCAAAAGTTGAAAAAAATTTTTGTAATGATTTGAGCCCTGAAAATGGAAAAAAATGACATAGTATACTCTGTCGAAAAAAAAAAAATGTCAAAAATTTTTTTTCTAAAAACACCTCAAAACATCAAGAAATAGTGTTTTATACATGCCCCATAGGATAATATGTAATAAAAATGTAATAAAAAAAAAGTTGCCAAAATTTTTCCAGTGATTTGAGCCCTGAAAATGGAAAAAAAACGCCATACCATACTATGTCAAAAAACCACCAAAAATGTCAAGTTTTTTTCTAAAAATGCCTCAAAACATCAAGAAATAGTGTTTTATACATGCCAGTAGGATAATATGTAATAAATATGCCAAAAAGTTGCAAAAATTTTTCCAGTGATTTGAGCCCTGAAAATGGAAAAAATGACAAGTATACTATGTAAAAACTCCCAAAAATCAACATCAGTGGACAGTGTGGGGGCCACACAGAATATTAACAGACTGAAGAACGACGCAGTGTAAAGTCAACAGCAGCCCTGCATTTCCCAATATGTCCACCAGCCAATCATAGACTGTAACTGTAGTTAATGCTCATTAAAAAAAATCGCCTCACCTGTCGTTTGTGAAAGTGCACGCCATCAACCAATCCATTCAACTGCAGCAAAAGTCATAAACTCCACTTTTCGGAGGTTTTCCCAGAGCTTCATGTCGGACAGAGGTGCTTCTGATGAATACAGTGTGTATTTTATCTCATGACCGTACACACACACACACACACACACACACAAGATACTACAGAAGACGTGCAGCACGCTGTGGTTAGCTACTTGATTCTTTATTCTTAAGATTAAATCGAAACACTGCGTTTGCCATCATGTCACATAACAATACAGTTCCATTTGTTTTGGCCTCACAAGAAACTCACAAAAATAGGTTTTCATCGGTTTAAACGCCGTTATTGTTTGGATTTGTGTTGTCGACACGCTGTATTTACGCTTCGACGTCACACAGGAAGTTTGGACCTTGTCGGGGCCGGTACATTCCACACAGGATTAAAAGCTGTAAATCTTCTAAATTACCTGGATTACAGTGCAGAGCAGTGATTTAGTAGAAGGAAGTGATTATTGTGAGGGCAACTCTCCTTCACTGGAAAACATTACACAGAAACATGGTGTACAGTCACATAAATCAAAATATTTTTTAAAAATCATACTTTTTTTTAACATATACTTTCACAGCTCATAATATCTGAGCTGTGAACTGAACTAATAACAAGATATACAGTATTAACCCATATGCAATCACAAAGGTTTTCTTTTTGTGTTACTGGATATTTAAGAAGATCTGCTCGTTCTCTAAGAACACCGTTAATCAAGAGTGGAATCGATAAAATCTGACAAGCAGTACTGTACAATATTACTGCAGGTACACGCTAACAGTATATGAGATTTCCTGTTGAGTATATCGTTCATTTGAAGCTACAGTACTACGAGTCGTGCGCTTATCACTTCAGATTCTCCTCCTCAGACTCAGATCGATTGATTTACATTATCGCTAATGTAAATATTGACAAAAAAACCGACTGTAAATGTGTGATGTTTGATTTAGTGTTCGCTATTAATAACTGCTGAATCAGAGCTTTGCAGCTGGGGGGGGGCGGTGGTAATCCACCTACAGCTGCTTCAAACTGGGGGCGGAGCTCAGTCGTCAGCCGGGGGGGCGGGGGCCTTCTCCAGCGAGTCGTACTGAGCTTCATCCAGCAGGTCGTCGTCCGTTTCGTCCTCGGTGTCGGAGAGGGGGGGTCTGACGGGGGCGACCACGGCCGGCTCGTCGGGCGGCTCGTCGCTGGGGAGAACGAAAACACGGTCAAAAAAAAAAACAAAACGTGGCGCGTCGTTCTGCGTCGCCGGATTAAAAACGTGCTGCAGGTCGTGCATGCAAAGACCGGCACGGGGGCGGCGGCGTCCTGCTTCAGCCAGCAGAGTGATGAGTCATGCAAAGAAGAGGAGGGGAAAGCATGACGCGTCACATTTACATCACCCAAAAAAAAAAAGAAAAAAAAAAAAGAAAAGCGTGCAGTGAAATAACACAAAAGACATTCCACGACACCCAAAGCTGACATGACGACGATGGAGAAGAGGAAGTGGGCGCGTGAAGGCCGCGGCGGCCCGGAGGTGAGTCACTTACGATGGGGCGTCGCTCAGAAACGGGCGTAATCGGGCCCGGTGCTGAAAGGCAGAGACAGCCCCCCCCCCCGAGTGTCAAACGTCCAGGATGTCACACAACAGGTTGTGCTTTGTGTGTTTTGAACATGAAAACACAACTTGGACCAAAGTAATCTGCAACTTCTGTAACATGACGCCTTCAGAGGCTGCTTATATACACAAACTCATCAATAATCACTATTTATCTCAAAATAATCCCATAATAATCCCGTAATAAAGGACACACACACACACACAGTTGTGTTGAGAGAGGTACCTTTGCTAGCAGCAGGAGGAGGAGAAGCAGGCCGGGGGGGTGCATGGCATTTGCAGGTCAGGGCGGGTGGGATGCAGAGTGTACACTACTGTGCGCTGAACACACACACACACACACACACACACACACACACACACACACACACAGACACACACTGTACATGCAACAAGGCTGGTGGGGAGATTACGACGGGAACCGCGAGGAGCGACTTCCTGTTTTTTACTCAAAAATCATTCAATTTAAAAAGTAAAAAAAAAAATTTAAAATATAAAACAACAGAAAAGAAAAATCCAAAAGGTTGAATCACCTTCGGATTAAAAAAAATAATAATAATAAAGGAACAGAAGCAACAAAAACATCCAGCTGAGTACATTTATTTTATACTTTATACATCTGAGGTCATCAGTGTTACACGTCTTTGTGCCCTCAACATGCTTATCCATAAATCTCCTGTACAACATTCACACACACACACACACACACACACACACACACACACACTGCACGTCAGCGGTCGGCCTCCGCGCCGCCTCCTACCTTCAACTCATTTTAGTGGAAGAAAGAAGAAACGGCGGCAGCTTCCTGTCGCTCGACTCTCTAAATTCATCAGAACAGAGATGGAGGAGAGGAAGAAGACGTACGCCGCTACGCTGCCCCGACACGCGTCCAATCAGATCTTTATCTGCACTGGATGTGAAGGTCAAAGGTCGCTAATTTAAACAGATAAATGATTCGGCAGCGGAGCGGCAGCCACGTCCAGACGAGCAGACCGGCTTCTTCATCGAGCACAGGAATCAGACGAACACATCTTTCTTCTTCTTTTAAACGACAAAGTGCATGAAGGCTGAATGAGGTTTGACCTCTGCTGACCCTGCTGCACTCCACGCTCAGAACATGTACGCCGTCCACGTGAGGCGGCGTTTGGCGAGCGCCGAGCCGCACGGCGGTACGACGACTCCGGGAAATTTAACCAATAATCACAAATTTCAGTCAAATGCACCGACGAACGAATGGTTTTGTGTCTGCAGAGGGTGTGTGTGTGTGTGTGTGTGTGTGTGTGTGCGCGGGGGTCGACCCCATTCAGCCTCAGCATGATATTCACACACCACGACAGTCAGGCCGCAGGGCCCGGAACGTTCCCGTACCGCAGACAGTCACAGATTATATGATGAGGTGCGTTTGGGTTCCGGTCCATGGACACTGTAAAACAAGCGCTCCCGTATCATGGCACACGTATGTACAGTAAACAATCATCACATGGTTTACAGGAGCCGGTCTGCGTCTCATCCCAGAGGAGTAAAAAAACCTCACAGCAGGAAAACTCTTCTTAAATACCCAAAGACGCAGGAAAATCCAC
>JAFBJZ010000817.1:742500-790000 GCA_016785225.1 Psettodes erumei
AAACCGACGAGCGGTCTTTACGAGGGGGGGCGGGGTTAGCTGACGACTTTTAGCTCCCGCTTTGGTCTCCACCATCAGCCTGAGCCAAAACAACGAGCTAAAAAGGGTAAACGAAGAAGAAGGGACTCTCACGTTCAGGTAGCGCGCGTCCAGCTCCACCTTCTTCTCAAGCTCCGTCAGCAGCTCGTTGTGGAAGGACTTGAGCTGCAAAACACACACACACACACACACACACACAAACCTCAAAACACAGAGCAAACACGAACGACCGGAACGCGACCTTGCGAACGAGGGACGTGGCTCGTGTTGCCGTGGATACGTCACGGCCAACAGATTAGCGGAGGAAGCGCGGCGTGAGAACCGCGGCTGAAACGGCAGGAACCTCTCAGATTGCGAGGAACGCCGGGTTCCCGGCGTCTCCGACGGAGACGCAACAGTGGCGGGAAAACAAAACAAAACAAAAAAAAAAAACAGCGAGAAGACGTCTCCGGTCTCACCATCTCCTCCAGCTGGATCTGGATCTGTCTGTGCACCTCGGCCATCTGAAACAGCACCTCCCCTGCAGAGAGGAGACAGGGAGAGCGCCGCGTTAAAAACGCTCGCCGCGGCGCCGAGAGCCACAGACAGCGTGCAAAAACAAAAAGAAGAAGAAGAAGAAGAAGAAGAAGAAGAGGAGACCATGCAGCCACACAGACCGAGGATGACGGACGGGGGACATGGCGTGGAGGGAGGTCATGACACGGGCGACGCAGACCCAACTCAAAAAAAAAAAAAAAAAACACAAATCAAGAGGGTGGGGGGGTGGGGGCACGGCGGCGACGAGCGGGCGGAGTTTGAGGGGTGAGTCATGCAGTGGTGCGTTCAGGTACCTACATGCTGCCTCTTCTGAATATGCAAACAGAAACAAAAACACAAAAGGAACAAAAACAGATCGAGTCTGAGACACATCAAACCAACCCCGAGAAGAAACGCCGCCGCAGAGAGAGCGCGGGATAATACTCAGTCAGTCACAGGTATTACTGCAGTACTTATGTATATAAAAACACAGAGTTACTTCAAACACGTCTTATCTTACAGAACACGCTGCGTCACTCATCGACACACGACCTGATCGGATCAATACGATCAATAGGTTTTGGTCACATGACGCCGCACACGTGACGGAGCGCAGGATTAACGGGATTAGTGGAAGTGCTGCGGTCATGCAGACCGGACTCAGTCGGAGTTGAAGGGATTGGGAGGGATTGGGGGGGGGGGCGGGTTCTGGACGGTTCTGAGGTGTGTCCTACATTTACACCGGCGCTTGAACGCAGCACAGAAACGCAGACGCCACACACACACACACACACACACACACACACACACACACACACACACACACACACACACAGTGCGACCCGGAAGCTGCTGTGGAGAACCGGCAGGTCTCACGGAGCAGGGTCTGAGGTTCTGCCACATTCCCGGACGTCCTCGTTTCGCTGCTCCCACCTAATCCCACCCCCGCACCTCGACCCGAACATAATCTGTTTACAGGTAATCACATCTGATCACAACAGATCTCATATTGTTCTCCCACGGACCCGGTCGGATCGGGTCCAGATCAGGACGACGGTCACACGACCGTTTTTTTCTCCAACTTCCAAAAGCTCTGACGCTCTGGGATTATAATCCGGTTAATTATTAAAATGCCAAACGCAGTAAATAAGCATCTTAAAACACCAGATTACAGAATTAAACGTAAGAACCGAGCCTGATCGGACCAACCGGGCCGAAGTTCAACCTCAGTGTGTGTGTGTGCATCCTTACACACACCTCACACACACACACACACACACACACACACCTCTGAGTGTCGTCATTACGGCTGCGAAAAATCTGGATTAAAAGATGATTTTCAATCCAAATGATGGGCGTCATCCTGCAGCTGGTAAATTAAATTAAATTTTTTATCGTTAACCTGACGCCTTCCAGGTCACATGACTGAGAAGCTGGAGGAGGAAGTGACAGGTGGAGGTGCTGATGTGAAATCCATCACATCCACCAAGATGGAGGCTGCAGCCCTTATATGGTCGCACAGGGGAACCGGAACTGCAGGAGCTTCCTCCTCCTCCTCCTCCTCCTCTTCTTCTTTTTTTTTTTTTTCTTCCTTCCTCACGTCCATATTTAGCATCCGGAAGAAACGACGCGCTGACATCACCAGCACCATGTTTGGGCTTGCACGCCGAGCGCCGCCTCCTCCTCCCTCCTCCTCCGCTCAGGCTCTTCATCTATTTTTAGAAGCGTGTTCTCCCGGGGGCCGCCGTCTCTCTGCGCGGGGGGGTGGGGGTGGGGGTGTGTGTGTGGGGGGGCGTTATGCAAATCGAGAAACGAACTTCCTGCGCCACAAAGCGCCCCCCCCGCGAGGAGGCGCGAGTCGTTTATTCTGGGCGACACAAGTGCTTGTGTATCATGTTTGTTTTTTTTAATTACAGTACGAGCTGGCATGACACACACACACACACACACACACACACACACACACGCACACACACACACACGCACACACACACGCACACACACACACACACACACGCACGCACGCGCACGCAGGAAGCCTTTCCAGTCTTTGTGCAGTCCCCTGCAGATTACTGGATTACAGATTACTGCAGTTAACACATGGCAGCGTGAACCCGGTCCGGATCGGAACCGGACCGGAGCCTGACCCGAGGCAACGGTAACCGACCCGTTTCAGGAAAGTCACGGGTCCGCCCTCGCTTCACGAGCAGAGGCGTGTGATGGCGGCGCGTCAAACACACGGTCTGGACCGCGAGTCACATGACGAGGGGTCGGGCGCCACTGCGGAGTCACGACGGTGGGGATGGGGACGCACAGGTGCATGATGGGATATCCCGCCGAGGACCCGTGTGCAGCTCTCATCGGCGTGATCTCTTGCTGTAAACACCTGCAGGAAGCAGGAAGCAGGACAACCTGTGCAACCTGTGATTGGACGGTATCAGAGCGTGACTCCTGAGCAGGTGTCCCCCCCCCACCCTCACACACACACACACACACACACACGCCCGCCATCTTAACTTTGCACACGTCCCGGCACGCCGCCGCCGCGTGTCTCTGCAAATAAAAAGCGCGGGACGGGCCGAACCAGAGCCGACCCAACTGAAACCAGACCGCACGCCGGGT
Organism: Psettodes erumei; assembly: GCA_016785225.1. Classification (NCBI taxonomy): domain Eukaryota; kingdom Metazoa; phylum Chordata; class Actinopteri; order Pleuronectiformes; family Psettodidae; genus Psettodes; species Psettodes erumei. Next base: position 745,678 of record JAFBJZ010000817.1, read on the forward strand.
GGGCGTGTCCCTCGCGTCCCATGAGGACGCAAGCGTGTAGACGGCGTCCGGTTTCAGTCGGTCATCAGCTGATTCTGCCCCCCCCCCTCCTCCCCAGGGGCGCTAACGGCTAACCGCTACAAGGACTCACCGAGATCCTTAGAGCCTTGACTCTCGCTGGCCATCTCGCCCATCCGCACCAGAGCGTCGAAGTAGCCCTTTGCAGCGTACGTGACACCTGGAAACATGGAAGCATGGGGCGTCAGGTCAAGAGGGCGGAGTCAGAAACCAGGCCCCTCCCCCCTCCCCGGCCCCGCCCCCCTCCCCAGAGAGGCGAGGCCGGGCGCGGGAAATAAAAGAGCGACAGGCGGAAATGGAGAGGGAAAAGCTCTGCGGAGGCAGGAAGCAGAGAAAGCTGCAGAATCATCTAAGCTACAGGAAGTCGCTTTAGGTGGAGTACGGAACCAGGCCGCAGGGAACCCACGACCTGGTCCGGACCCGGCAGCGAACCGGGACGCCGCTAGAACCGAGAGTTGGGTCGGACCGCGCAGCTCGTTTCTGACGGGGAGAACCTTCCACCGCTACGACGTGGAAGGAAGACTTCCTCTCAGCGCCGCCGCACGCTGAGACACGACTCGGGTCCCAGAACCCGGGTCGGGTCGGGTCGGGCTCGAGCAGCAGCAGCAGAGGTCATGGGGTCAGCCGCTCGACAACAGCGGACGCCGACGCAGCCGCTCACGCAGAACATCCAGGATCCAAATCATCTGCACTAATCTACTCTGAGCTCAGGTTCTGGATCCACAGAGAAACTGGGCCGGAACATCCGGAACCATCCGGGTCTCCATCAAAACCACTACATCCAATGACCACGAGCCTCCTCCACCCAGGTGAGGAGCTGGAGGAGACGCTTTGCTTCGTCTAAGTGACGGAGGAGGAGGGGGAGGAGGAGGTTCTGCCTGGATACAGGATGAGCAGCGATATCTATCAGCCCCCAGAGCCCCACCCCCACCCCCCCAGTTTTTCTTATCGACGCCGCAGCAGTGCATGCTGGGAGGCGGCGGCGGCCTCATCTCTCCTGGCTCCGCCTCCTCCCCGGGTTATTTTGGACCCGGGCTCGTCCTGGATACCGGCGCCGGTCCGCTCCCTTTTCTTCGGGGACGCCGTTATTCTCCTCCCGTCCCACTTCCTGTCGGCCGACGTTCCCCCGGCGGCTTTAACCTTGAGCGAGCGCCGCGATTACACCCCCACCCCCCCCTTCGCCTTTACGTCTCACACACACACACACGCACACGCGTGTGCGACCGTACACACACACACACACACACACACACACACCTGTGCAAGCCACAGACGACGAGGACAGGGACAGACAGTAAACAGACGATGATGGACCGGAACCAGAGGGCGGGGCGCGAGGACCGGTGTGTGTGTGTGTGTGTGTGTGTGTGGGGGGGGGGGCTCTACAGGAGATAAATGAAGAGGCAGCAAAAGCAGCTGAAGCGTCGGGTCGTTCGGACCCGACGCCCCGGGACAGGGAGGGAGACGAGAAGGAGGAAGCGCAGAGACGGCGAGCGGCGAGCGGCGGCGTGCGTACTCACTGGTGAGCGCCTTCTCGTAGCTCTTCCCCATGGCGATGAAGTTCCTCAGGCACGGGTTGAACTGCTCCATGATGGACTGCAGAGACACACACACACACACACACACACAAGGGTTACACAGGTCCCAGTCCAGATCCCAGTCCAGGTCCAGGTCCTGATCCTGATCCCAGCTCTGGTACTGACTACAGTGACGGAGCAGCCGTCGTTACTGGGGCACCGACACACACACACACACACACACACACACACCCCGCCGTCTCCCTGACACTCACCCAACTGCAGCACGCTGGTCCCGCTAATTGCAAAAGGTCACGTGACCCCAAAAAAACCCAGGAAGGACACGCAACTCACATCACACACGCACAAACAGTTACACTCTCCATCCTGCGTGGCACACACACACACACACACACACACACACACACACACAGAACCCAGCACCTTGAAAACCGAGCGCTCTAACGTCTAACGGGACGTTTCTGAACTGGACCGGGTCGAACCTGAATCTGAAAAGATGCTGCGATGGTGGATGAGCGGGAGAGTGTGTGTGTGTGTGTGTGTGTGTGTGTGTGCCTGACGCACAACAGGCAGCAGTCCAGTCGGTACACACGAGCAGGAAGTGGGACAGAGTTCTGGACGGGAACGTGGTTCTGATCCAAAGCCCCCCCACCCCCCGGCTGCGGGTTTGAGCTTTTTCCAACACTGCTGCAAATCTGATGTCGCAATCACACGGGTCTGTGTGTGTTTGTGACAAACAAACCTATTTATACACACACACACACACACACACACACACACACACACACACACTGCGTTACGTAAGGCGTCGGCTGCTGAACAAAAGGTGGAAGGTGCGCTCGTTCACGCCGAGCAGGTGGGCGATGATGTAACCGCGGTCCGACGGGTCGGGCCTCATGTGTCGCATTCCCGACACACACACACACACACACACACACACACGTGTGTTTCAGCCCATTTTTTTCCCAGCATGCAATCAGCTGCACGTGTTGTGCTCCCGGTTCGGGGCGGACGCCTAATCGGATCTCGGCCCGGTCCCGGTTTAATGAGCTGAGCCGGTTCCTGCGGCCCGATTAGCATTCCGGCGAATGAAAGAGCGGATTGGACCGAGCGCCGCGACACAATGTGCAGATTGTGTCGCCGCGGCGACGAACACGACGCGACCGCGATCTGACGCTCGGCCCGATTCCTTCTGGTCCGTCCCTCCGGAGAGCCGGTTCTGACCTCCACCAAACCCACGTGTTCTGATCCGCCTGGTTCCAGCTTTGGTTCCGGTTCCGGTTCTGGTTCTGGTTCTGGTTCTGGTTGTGGTTCGGTTCTGGTTCTGGCAAGGCTGGGAAACGGACCGGGCCGACGCGAGGAAGCGAAGGAAGGGCAGAAAGAAGGTCGGGAGGAAAGTAGGACGACACACAGATACCGGTGTGACCCGGTTGGTTCTGCCACAGCGGTGTCTGTCTGTGTGTGTGTGTGTGTGTTTCAGTTGGCAGCGGGACACGAGTGTGTGTGTGTGTGTGTGTGTGTGTGTGTGTGTGTGTGTGTGTGTGTGGGGGGCAGCAGGTTGGTATTGTGTCGTAAATTACCGCAGGGTCCAGCCGGCCATGTGGCACCATTAGAACCTGCGGCGCCGCTCGCTGCCAAACACATTAACTGAGCGAGGAGGGACCTGGCAACTCCAGCGAGGGGGGGTGTGTGTGTGTGTGTGTGTGTGTGTGTGTGTGTGTGTGTGTGTGTGTGTGTGTGTGTGTGGGGGGGGCAGATCAGGTGGAGACAAGATGGATGGGGACAGAAACAGATCGACTGTGTGCAGGTTCTGTTCTGATCCGCTGAGGTTCTGATCAAACTTTCAGTCTAGAATCAGGGTCGCCCCCCCCCCACCCCCCCAGCTCCCTCTATCACATGACACGACGCTCGCATCACAGGAAGTGACATCATGTGAAGTTCAGTCACTCGCAAGCAGCGTGAACAGTTTCAGGGATAGGGATACCAAGGTCAGCTGGACTGTATGTACACACACACGCACACACACACACACACACACACACACACACACACACACACACACACACACACACACACACACACACACACACACACACACACACACACACACACACACACACACACACACACACACACACACACACACACACACACACACACACACACACACACACACACACACACACACACACACACACACACACACACACACACACACACACACACACACACACACACACACACACACACACACACACACACACACACACACACACACACACACACACACACAACAGAAAGGTCACTGACTGGAGGTGTGAAACGGCGTGATGCCAGGATGTGTTTGACTAACTGTAACAGGTGAAGGTGACCCCTTATCTCTCACACACACACACACACACACACACACACACACACACACGCAGTCTGTGCATGAGCACGAGTGCTGTATGTAGTTATTGTGTGCTGCAGTGATAAGGCAGTGCACACACAGTGCTGTATGTGTTGGTGTGTGTGCACACACACACACGCACACACACACACACACACACACACACACACACACACACACACACTGCTGTCCCTCATTATTCTGGTTCCCACACTGATTTGCCTCTGTTCAGTCAGTGTGACAATCACCACGCTCAAGCTGCCCCCCCCCCGCCCCCGGGGGACGGAAATTCACTGCTGTGTGTGTGTGTGTGTGTGTGTGTGTGTGTGTGTGTGTGTGTGTGTGTGTGTGTGTGTGTGTGTGTACGTGTGTGTGTGTGTGTGTGTGTGAAAGAACTCCAATTTCCCTTTCAGATGAGCTCTTATCTGTGTGCAGAGAGCAGAGGCACAGTCAGCTACCCCCCCCACACACACACACACACACACGCAGCTTTTTTTTTTTTTTTTTTTTGGGGGGGCACCCGGCACCATATATGGTCGTGCTGGAATCCCCCCCCCCCCACGCCATGACAGGGCAACCCATCTACATTCACCTCACGTTCAGCTCCTGCCACAGGAAAGCTGGTGTGGGCGAGGTGAGAGGGAGGAGGTGTGTGTGTGTGTGTGTGTGTGGGGGGGGGGCACCTGGAACCAACCCGACTCACACACACACACACACGTGAACACGTATGTTGACATAAACACACGTGTTCGCAGCTGCAAGGTTTTCATTCAGAACATCGGGGACGCGTCCGACAACGACGACAACAGGGAGGGATTCACGTGTGTGTGTTTCTGTGTGTGTGAGTGTGTGTGTGTGAGTGTGTGTGTGTGGAGCTGAAAACTAGCGTTACCTGGCTGTGTGTGTGTGTGTGTGGAGCACACACACACACACACAACACACACACACACACACACACACACACACACACACACACACACACACACACACACACACACACACACACACACTGGGCCGGTACATCCTGACCTGAGTCCGGTCGTGTCGGCTCAGAGCTGTGTGCTCTGACGTAACACAACGAGCGACCGACAACACGACGTGAAGAAGAACGCACGCACAACAGAGGAACACAACATGAGCGCGGAGCCACCGGTTCTGTTGGGTTGGTACCGCTTCTGCACACGAGAACCAGGAGACACACAACCAACACGCGACGACTCGACAACATCCGCGCACAACCCGGTTACACACACAGACTCCAGTTTGTCTTCACTGACTCAAGACACAAAACGGGAACAGATTGTGCGACGCGTTGGGCTGCATTACTCACAACCCCACACACACACACACAGACACACACACTCGCACACACACACACTGGACCAACACCCCCTCCCTGGGGAACACACAGTTCTGGCTTCTTCAAACGTGAAAGTACGACAATATTTGACTGACGGTTTGTCGAGCAACACGACAACACAACAACAAGGCGGGAAAGTGTCTCTACACAAACACAACATCATTCTTTTCTTTGTAAACAACTATACCCCGTTGCTATGACAACACACCTGACCTCACCTGGAGGACACAAAGGCTGAGTGTGTGTGTGTGTGTCCACGCAGACAAACACAATCAATCCGTTGATCATGTGACCAGCCCGTAATCCATCAGGAGCTCTGACCCGACACACACACACACACACACACACACACACACACACACACACACACACACACAGATGGTGTCTGTGTGTCAACAAAGTGAGGAAACACTGTTCACACACATGGTGACACACACCGGGTTCTGGTGCGGGTCAGTCCAGAACCAGCAGCGGCCACTCTACAGTGGGAGCTGACAAACAGGCGACACACACACACACACACACACACACACACAGTCACGAGACGCTGCCCACGCAGACACACACGCATCCACTCGTGTGAGTCATCCAGAAATGGCATTCAGCATCTCAGCTACACACACACACACACACACACACACACAGCTGTGTGTGTGTGTGTGTTACAGTACCCCCCCCCGTTGGACCGGTTCGGATCGGAACCGGAGACTCGACGTGTGTGTGTGCGTTGTCATCGATCAGCTGTGACAGCTGTCAGTTCCCTGACAATCAACAAGCTGACCCCGCCTCCCTGCCAATCACAGAGCAGCAGCCCCCCCCACACACACACACACACACACACCGTCCTCCTGAAGGCTGGTGAGGCTCGTGTGTGTGGGGGGGCGTGTGGAGCAGTGACAAGGAAAAACCCTGACACGGATTGGCCCGGGGGGGGGGGGGAGTAACACCTCTGCACCCCCCCACACACACACACACACACACACACACACACACACACACAGCTTTGTCGTGGAGATAACAATGTCGCCCTTCTGCTTCTCAGGTGACAAAAAAGTTCATGTTCTCACACACACACACACACACACACACACACACACACACACACACACACACACACACACACACACACACACACACACACACACACACACACACACACACACACACACACACACACATATACACACACACACACACACCTGCACGACATCACGATCCACTTCCACAGGTCACGTCTAGTTCAGGTACTTCCGGGGGGGGGGGGTTCCCCCTCAGGTGGACACAGCAGGTGTTGGGGGGGGGGTGATCAATCACCTCCTCATCGATCACTTGTCATCGCTGGTTTGCCGCGTGACGTCACAGCCTCGCATCGTTCATCTTATTCGCGTTACGTTTGATCGACGCGAACGGAACCGAGCGGTTCCGACTGGCCCACGCTCGAAGCGGGACCCGCGCGTTCTGTCGGTGACGGGACACGACGTCACCCGGCGGCCGGTGCGGGACGGCTCGCAGCCGAATCGGACCGGACCGGACCGGACCGGGCCGCCGGACTCTAAGTTACCCGGTACCGTCCTGCAGCCCGCCGCAGCAGGTGTGCCCCCCCCCCTCCCTCCCCGCAAGGTTCGGAACCAACCGGAGCGACCGAACCGTCCTACCTTGTACACGTTCTCCGTGATGCGGTGCACCTCGTCGGTCCGGGACATCCTGGTCGGAGTGTGGGTCAGAACCATAGACTTCCTCTGGACCGGGTCGAGACGGTTCGGAGCTGCGGCGCTGCGGGACGGGGGGGTTGGCGGCGGGGTGTGCGGTGCTGGCGGGGGGGGGTGGGGGTGGTCGGTGCGTCTTCCGGTGACTGAGCGAACAGAGACGTCGAGCCGCGCGGGTTCTCTGCTTTTATAGGAAAGTCCCGCGCTGCGCTCGCGCTGCGCCCACACCGGCTCCCCACGCAGACGCTCGCGCCGCCGCCGCCGCTCGGCTGGTGCGCGGGGCGGTGCTGCGTTCAAGGACGGTGGGAACTTCCGCCGCTGCGACCTGAGCTGCGGCGAGTTAGAAAGAACAGGTCGACTGACCGGTTCAGGTTCGGTCATTTGGGCCAAAGGAGTTCGGTTCTGTCCACCGCAGACTGTGGTGCCAGTACACCTGTGACGTAAGCACACCTGGGTACATTCTCCCGCCTTTAGAGGAACAACAGAAATTTTCAATCGAACTGAATTGTACAAATTATGATGAAAACTACAAATTTAAAAAAATCTGCACTGTGTCGCTCTTCTCTTTAAGAGTATTTTTATGTATATTTGTGTACTTTAAGTACACAGTTTCATAATTATATGTATAATGTACAGTAATTTTGGTAATTTAAATTAACAGATGCGTCAATTTCCTTCGGGATCAATAGAGTAACAAATCTATCACGATGAAACTGGGATCTCCGGTGACTCCGTGAACGCAGCATAGCATTTAACCAAAGCCACGCCCCCTCCGCTGTGTCACGCGCTGCCCACGCCGCGGCCGCCGCCACCGCCGCCGCCTCCGCCACATCCATTCATGAGGTCCCGAATCCGCGCCAACCGGACCGGTCCCGACCCATTACCTCGTTATTATCACGTGGAACCGTTGCCGTGTGACGTCTCACCGTGACGTCAGGCCGCGCAGTGTTTACGTTCATCCACCTGGACACTGCACTCCGCACTCAGACGGACCACATTATTATTATTATAATAACACGAGCAGGTAACAACACAACTGTGACCTCTCATTTCCTGTCATGTGACCTGTCATGTGACACAAAGTATCAGCTGTGTTGGAAAAAGTTCTGCCTGAGTTGTGTGTCACCGCAACCTCCACTGTGGACCGAACACACACACACACACACACACACACACCTGAAGCATCCATTCACACACACATCCACACACACACACACACACACACACACACACACACACACACACACACACACCGTCATCCTCCCCGTGATTCATCGCCGCCGCGCTCTCCTCTCCGTGCGTCGCCCACTCCCACGCCCGGCGCCGGTCCATTCAGGAAAGAGCGGCGTCCTGTGAAGTGGATTTCAGCGACTCGACAAAAAAAAAAAAAAAAGAAGAAGCAGCTCAGGTGTGTCGTGGTGCCGCAGTGACATCACGGAGGGTTCGACAATAAAAAACTAGTTTATTGTAAAAAGAAGAGGTACAGTGTCCCGAGCGGCGCCGAGTCACGCGGGATTAACCGATTTACAGATTAGGTCGACGGTTCAGATCCAGGCTGCGTCCGGGTCCGAGCCCACGGACGATGTGACGAGCCCTTTCTCTGCTGACACTGAACTAATCCATGGGGGGGGGGGGGGCAGAATGAGATTATTTAAGATTATTTAACAGAGAAGAAGATACTGTTTCGGGGCGGGTCCGATAACTCCTCCATGACGCCGAGGATCAGATCCAGGATAAACCTGCATGTGTGTTGATAATTTGGGCGAAACTGACCAACCAGGAGCCGCCTGATGAGTCACATGACTTCACGCGCTGAAGCGAAGGTCAGCGTGTAAAGTGATTCAGTGACATAATAATAATAATAATAATAATAATAATAATAAACACAATCAAACAAAAGTCAGGCACGATTATCTCAACCTCACGGGCCGGATCACGGTCCGGGTCCAGGACCAGGACCAGGACCGACGGGGGCAGGGAGGTTGGGGGGGCGTGGTCTCCAGCGGGACATTTTTTGGGGGGGGTGGCGTTGGTTAACGTAGGACAAGAGAAGGACCGGGTGGGTCTGGATCTCACGCGGTGAGCAGCTCCCGCTCCGGTTTCCTTCTGGGACGTTCCCGCTCTGAAACAGGAAACAGACCGAAGCTGAGAAAAGGAAGCAGAGGAGGGGGGGGGTGGGGTAGGTGGTGGTGGTGGTGGTGGGGTGGGTGGGGTTAAGACGGAGACGGGACAAACCCGGCTTCTCCTCCGGGACTTCGGGCAGCTCGTCCGCGGGAACTTCGGGAAGCTCCACGTCCGCCTGACGTTCAGAAGAACACGTCACACACACACACACACACGGTTTCAAACAACCTGAGCTCCGGAGTCACGGCGGCCGCGGCGACTCACCTGAGTGATGGCGTCCAGCTCGGCGAGCACCGCGTCCTCGTCCTCCTGCGACAGGGAGCCGGCCAGCATCTCGTCGATTTGCTGCAGGAAACCAGAAACGGCTCGGACCCGGAACTCGTCCGTCAACCCTGCCGAGCCGGCGGGCGGGCGGGACTTACCCTCTGGTACTCGATGGCGTCCTGGGTCTCGTCCATGATCCGCTCCACTTCTTCGATGGACATCACCTGAAAGCCAGAGCGACAGTTTCCAGAGTCCGTCGCCGTGGGATACGCGCGGCAGCTCCGACGCCGTCACCCACCTCGTGCATCTTCTTCAGGCACTCGTTTCCGACCTTCAACCCGTCCACGACTTTCCTTTCGATCTGGGCGAACTCCAGGTCTTGGACCTGAAACGAGCGGAGTCGTGTTTATTTCCACGTGGGACGCCGCCGCCGCCGCCGCCGCTGCTCGCCGCGCGCCGGGTTCGCTCACCATGCGCTCCAGGTTGCTGATCTGGTTCTCCGTCTTGTCCAGGAGCTGGTCCTGGTAGCGCTTCTTTTTCAGCAGGAGGAGCGCTTTCCTGTTAGAAGAGCCCAGCGATCGACAAGAGCAGAATCAATCACGATGTAATCGATCGATTCCACATCCACGATGGTTTGGTCACTCACTCTTTTTTGCCATTTTTCAGCAGCTGTTTGGCTAAAAGCCGCTCCTTCTCCAGCTGCAGGTTGATCCGCTTCTGATACTGCCGGAGTTTATCTCTCTGCTGCTTCAGTTGCTGCACGTGACGAAACGTGAGAGACACAAACCTGCGTTAACGCATTTGTGTGTGTGTGTGTGTGTGTGTGTTGCCGTGAAACTGCACTAGCCAAAATCTAGCCGTCAAGCATGCACACCCAGCTGAGACCCCGGTTAGAGATGCCCGGATGTTTCACTGAAACCGAAACGCCAGACTTCCGGCGGGGATGCGAGAAAATGTTTTGTCACTCGTTTATCGCGGCTGAGAACGTGTTACTTCGGACCGACGCGGAGCCGAATCGTAGAAAAGCTCCAGCGAAGCGCTAAACCGTCGACGCCGTGTTCTCTAAGCTTCGCCCGCGCGCTAACTTGTAGCCAAGTTTGTTAAACTAGCTCATTTCTCAGCGGAGTTCGGAAGGACGGGCCGTGGCTAATGCTAGCTAGCTAGCGGCACTTACTAAAATCGCTTTGTCTTGTTCGGTCACTCGGGTCTGTTTCTTTTTCCCAAAGAGATTTCCCATTCCGACACAGCATCCCAGCTACAGCCTGACACCAGGAGCGAAACTACTGCGCGATTTTCGACGGTTTTCTCGAACTTGTGAGAAGTATGCTAGCTAGCAGCGGAGCTTCTTCTCCATTATTTGTGTAGTCATCTGTGCGAGTGTCCACACCCACATCCAGAAAGGACGGGATCCGGGCAGGGTCAAAACCCACAGGGCAATTTTGTTTTTAATGCAGATACAATACTGCCCTCTTGTGGACACATATAGAAGTGAATTTAATAATATTAGTAAAAACAGCGTTAGTGCAAATGTAGCTTCGCAAAAGTACTTCCGGCTTGCGCTTTCAAAATACAGCAACCAAGCGGAAGTGATCGTAAATAAACAGAAATGATCGTGAAATAATATTTTTAAATGTTTTAAAATGTTCACAAACCGGAAGTACTACTGTTCAGCCATGTCTACATTGATGGCATTTTACTAATTGATCGTGTTGCAGCGTTAAAACAGTGATGTTGGTTTTCTGTTTTTACTTATTTCTATTCCTTACAGTTTTAACATGTATTTTATTTATTCTTTTTTTTTATAAACGGCTGATAAATGAGTAAAAAGACCAAACAATAACTTGGATTAACATTTATTCAGGAAAAAGGTCGTATTATACAGAGTTCATCGACACGGGGGAGATACAGGAGGAAAACACAGCACACAGTTAAACCACAGTCCTTAAATAATAAAATCAGTGCACAGATAATCTTACAAAGATTGCATAATATAAAGAAAGGTTATACAATTTCCCAGAAATAGTGCAATTTTACCACCACCAGGAAAATACAATGAAATCTGCTCCACGCTCGACGGCGGCCGCCTCAGTGTGTGACTGTTTTGGTTTTCCTTTGCGTGAACGCGCTTGTTGTTGCGGACGCAGGCGGCAGAAGTGCAAAAAGCCAGTGTGTGTTTTTTGGATGGCTACATGTTACCGAGACCCCACCCACAACGTACACACACACACACACACACACACACACAGAGCTCAAACAACGTGTGCGTTCTGTGGACACAAAACCCTTCATTGCACTTGAGAAAAACAAATATAAAATTCATGTAGTGTTCATATTTAGTGGATGTGAAGTGGGGGCCAGTGTTTCATGACGAGGCGACAGCAAAACAAAAGGAGTGAGTGTCTGTGACGTTTTCACATTTAAAAAGGACAAAACACACCCGACAGGGACAGACCTGCGAGCGTGACCCCTCCCACCCCACCCAACCCCTCCCTCAGTGTGTGTGTGTGTGTGTGTGTGTGTGCGTGCAGGTCTTCACAGAACCTTCAAAACGTGACGGTTCAGACAAACGACTGAATAAAAAGCAGCAAATAAAACCCGACACGGAGAAACAGAAGTTTCCACGTGAAAGCAGTTCGACAAGGAAGGAGAAAAAAACAAAACAAAAAAAACACACTCGCTGTGAATCCATAATTCATATTAAATTTAAAAAAAAATCCCTCAGGTTGAGTCCAAGATAAAAAGTCACAGGTGGACGAAAGAAACGCACCTGAAGCTGCAACAAAACACGTCCTCTGTGAAAGCTTCCAGTGTCGACACCACAGTTTTGTGTTGTTGCTGCACTGCGACACATTATGAGGTCGTCAGCTGTTCTCATGCCCCCCCAGCCCCCCCTCCACCACCCCCCCAAAAAAAAGAAGCAGCAGCCGTCTGCAGATCTGCAGCCTCACATCTTCATCCCCCTCTCACCAGCTCCTCGTCTCACCTGAACGTCGCCAGGAAGATTACAATTTATCGGTTTGCTGAGTCGACACAGTGTGACACACACACACACACACACACACACACACACACACACCAGACAGGTCGGGGGATGAAAAGCTGCTGCGTGATTAAACGAAGTGAGACGGAGCGACGACCCGTTACATTCAAGATCTGCGTGAGAAACCCGGCTCGGAGGCGAAGAACCGATCCGGATCCGACCCTGAGCGGGCCCTCGTGTGCTACATGTTCTGGCGTGCAGACTCTACACTACGGCGCTAAAGTTCTGGTTCTGAGAGGAGGAGGAGGAGGAGGAGGAGGAAGGCCGCGCTGAGCAGGGGCTGTAAACTGAGGAGGCTGACGTGGTTCTGTTCTGCTTTGGTCGGGCCGTGTTCGGACTCGGGTTGGACGACAGGTGCAGACGCTGTGTTGTGATAATGCCCAGACCCCCCCCACCACCACCACCACACCCCATGAATATTAAAAAAAACACACCAGTAGAAAGAGGAGCGGGTGTCGGCGTGCGCCCGCCCCCCCCGGGTCAGTGCGGTTCAGAAAACACGGAGCACCAGTGGACGAGGGTTACACAACATGCACGCCTCGGAGCCACACAAACGAGCCGCCACGGCCCAGATACCCCCCCCCCCACACACACACAGCTGTCTCTTTCACAAGGGGGGGGTGTCAGTTTTTGCGCGGGGCGGGCCGGCGCCCGCCGGGGACGAGCTCAGAGCTGGTGCACGACGCTGTCGGCGTGGTTGACGGAGACGGGGCCGTCCTGCCGCAGCCGCTGCCACTGGAAGGTGGTGCTGAGGGAGCCCAGCTCGTCCTCCTCGCTCTCCTGCTCCTTGGCGAACTCCATGAACACCTGCGGGGGGCGCCAGCTCGGCGCCGAAGCGAGGAGACGCCCGGCGGGGACGCGGCGGCACGTACCTGCTCCAACGTGGACTGAGAGAAGTTGTACTCCTCGAAGTTGAAGGTTTGTTTGGCTGAAGATCGACAGAGAGGTCACATGACTGATGAGTCGGCGCAGGTGTGTGTGTGTGTGTGTGTGTGTGTGTGTGTGTGTGTATGTGTGTGTGTGTGTGTGTGTCTCACCGCTCTCTAACTGAGAGAAAGACTGGGCCAGTGACTTCACGTCCTCCATGGGGATCTTATAAACCATCAGAGTGGCGAAGCTGCAGAGGAAACACGACACACACAGTGAGAGGCGCTCAGGTGTGTGTGTGTGTGTGTGTGTGTGTGTGTGTGTGTGTGTGTGTGTGTGTGTGTGTGTGTGTGTGTGCGGCTCACCTGTCCTGCCGGGCGGCGTGGGGGAAGATGCGCAGGATCTCTTTGTGCAGCAGCGCCACCTGCTGCAGCCCCGTCAGCTCCTCCCTGAGCTTCACCTCCAGGCTGTAGCCGCGGCCGTACTTCCCCTTCAGGTGCTGGATGGAGCCGATGCACCTGACGGAGACACCACACGCACGAACCCTCCGTCACGCCCACGTCTCTCTCGCCGCCACCCGAGCGAGCGAGCGAGCGAACGCGCCCCACCTGAGCTGGCCGGACACCATGATGGCGACGCGGTCGCACACGGCCTCGGCCTCCTCCATGTAGTGAGTGGTCAGGATGGCGCCGCGCTGACGGTTCCTGAAGGCAGCACGCATGGCTCTCCTGCACAGACACACAAGTGTCAGGAGGAGGAGGAGAAGAGGAGGAGGAGGAGGAGGAGGAGAAGAAGAAGAAGAAGAAGAGGAGGAGAAGGAGAGAAGAGAAGGAGGAGAAGGAGAAGAGGAGGAGGAGGAGGAGAAGAGAAGGAGGAGAAGAAGGATGAGAAGAAGAAGGAGAGGAGGAGGAGAAGGAGAGAAGAAGAAGAGGAGGAGGAGGAGAAGGAGAAGAGAAGGAGAAGAAGAAGAAGAAGAAGAAGAAGAAGAAGGAGAAGAAGAAGAAGAAGAAGAGAAGGAGGAGGAGGAGAAGAAGAAGAAGAAGAAGAAGGAGGAGGAGAAGAAGAAGAAGAAGAAGAAGAAGAAGAGAAGGAGGAGGAGGAGAAGAAGAAGAAGAGAAGGAGAGGAGGAGAAGAAGAAGGAGGAGGAGGAGGAGAAGAAGAAGAAGAAGGAGGAGAAGAAGAAGAGAAGGAGTTGAAGAAGGAGGAGGAGGAGAAGAAGAAGAAGAGGGAGGAGGAGGAGAAGAAGAAGAAGAAGAAGAAGAAGAAGAGAAGGAGGAGGAGAAGAAGAAGAAGAAGAGAAGGAGAGGAGGAGAAGAAGAAGGAGGAGGAGAAGAAGAAGAAGAGGAGGAGGAGTAGGAGAAGAAGAGGAGGAGGAGAAGGAGGAGAAGAAGAAGGAGTAGAAGAAGAAGAAGAAGAAGAGAAGGAGTAGAAGAAGAAGAAGAAGAAGAGGAGGAGGAGTAGGAGAAGAAGAGGAGGAGGAGAAGGAGGAGAAGAAGAAGAAGAAGAAGAAGAAGAAGAAGAAGAAGAAGAAGAAGAAGAAGAAGGAGGAGAAGAAGAAGAAGGAGGAGGAGGAGGAGCAGCAGCTGGTTCAGGCCTCACCACATGCGTTGTTTGGACTTGGGGTCCATCCCTGACGACGGCTCGTCCAGCAGGACGATCTGCGGGTTCCCGATCATGCTCAGGGCGAAACACAGCTGGGGAGGAGGAGGAAAAAAAAAAGGGGGCGTGGTCACGTGCGCGCCTGAAGCACGCCGCCATCGGACTCCTGGGCGCCGCGCTCTCACCTTCCTCTTCAGCCCCGCCGACAGGCTCTTGGCTTGTTTGTCCACGTGCTCCTTCAGCTCCAGAGCGTCCACCACGCTGACGACCACAGACCGCCGCCGTAAACAAAGAGTCCGAACCGAAACACTCGCCGTCTCGCTCGGGTCCCCGCGGGCGCGCGACTTACCGCCTGATGATCCCCGGGACGTCCCGTCCCCTCAGCCCCTTGACGGCGGCGTAGATCTCCAGGTGCTCCTGCAGCGTGATCCTGGGCCACAGAGGGTTCACCTGGGGGCAGTAGCCCACGTGCTCCGGGTCGGCGCCGTAGTCCCCCATCAGAACCTGGACCCGGGACGGACAGAGCGTCACGACCGACACCGGGCTCGCCGTTTGTTACCGTCCCGACCCGCACGCACCTGTCCCGCCGTGGGCTCGGTGTCGCCCGACAGCATGTGCATGACCGTGCTCTTCCCGGCGCCGTTGGGGCCCAGCAGTCCCAGAACTTCACCTGAAACGGACAGCGGTGATTGGACGGGGCGCGGGGTTTCACGTGGCGGCGGCGGCGGGGGCGGGGCCACGCACCTTTGCGCACGCAGAAGGAGATGTTGTTGGTGGCCACCTTCCTGGTCTTGCTGAGGGAGAAGCCCTCCCTCCTGCCCTTGTAGTGTTTCCTCAGGTTGCTCACCACCACGGCCGGTTTCTGCAACGCACGCCGCGTCAGCGCGTCCTCGCCCCCCCCCCCCGATGGCGGCCGGGGCGGCGCCGGTTTCACTCACCTCCTCGCGGGACCGGAGGCCGAGCGCCTCCTTCACCCTGGCCCTCTCCATCCGCACGTCCTCGTCCTCGCCCGGCCCGTCCTCCGGGTTCTTCTCCGCCCTGGGTTTGGACTTGGGGGAGATCCTGCGAAGGAAAAAAAAAAAAAAAAAAACGCGTCTGGCTCTCGATTTCCCGACAAATCGGCGGCGTCGGCGTCACGTGACCCGTCACCTGCAGAACTGGTCGCTCTTCATGGTCCGCCCCCCGTAGCGGATCTCCAGCCAGCGCAGCAGGAAGAGCAGCAGGATGCAGTGCAGGTAGGGCTGAGCACACAAACAGACCACAGATCAGCGAACGCCGCCACCGCCGCCGCCGCTCGCTCGCTCGGCGCCGGATACTCACGGACACGACGGCGATGAGCAGGTTCTTCCACAGGAAGTTCTCCTCGTAGAGAGAGGGGAGGAAGGTCGCCTGTAAGGGGGGAGGGGGAGGAGAACATGAGTTGAGGCGCTGTGTTTGTGCGGGCGGGCGGCAGCGGCGGCGGCGGCGCTCTGACCTTGGTGATGCAGTTGAGGCAGCCCATCAGAGGATACAGAGGGTTGAACAAACACAGGACGTTGTACAGGTTCCGGGTCAGTCCCGCGTTGTCGTTCACAAACGACAGCTGCACCAGCGAGGCCGACACCACACACACCTGGGGGGGGGGGACACGCGGCAGGTTTTAGCGCCGGGGGGGGGGGCGAAATGGCGGCGAGCGAAAACGGCGGCGAGCGAAAACGGCGGCGAGCGACTCTCACCATCATGGAGATGACGGAGAAGAAGTCCCTGTTGCTCTGGACCCGGGCGAAGCCGAAGGAGAACACGTAGGTGAAGAGGATCATGGCGGGACCGAAGCCGACGGTGCACAGGACCTGAGGGGCAGAGGGCGGCGCTCGTTACGGGCGCGGGAGCGTAGGCGAGGCGGGCGGGCGCGAGGCGGGCGGGAGCGTACGCACCACGGCCGTCAGGTTGCCGGAGCTCAGCAGGTTTCCCGTGTGGAGGGAGAACAGGATGGCCGTCATGGCCGACAGGATCAGGTAGTAGAACGGGACGTCCACCGCCGCCTGGCCGCACCAGTACGCCGACGGCACCAGGCCCGAGATCCGCAGCGTGGAGCGGCACTTGATCTGAGCGGGAAGCGCGGCGCGTTTATTGGACAGAACCGCCTCGCGTCATCACGGCAGCGGGGGCGGGGCGAGCGGTTACCTCTCGGTCCCGAGTGTGGTCCATGGCGAAGTACGCCGGCATTCCGGCCGCCAGCATTCCCAGTATGATGGCCTCGATGTAGACCAGAGCGTAGGACGTGGCGTCCGGGATTTGCTGCAGGGGGGTGGGGGGGGGTGTGGGGGGCGGAGTCAGGCGTGACATCATAACACGGCGACCTCCGTCACGCTCGACACACTCACGTAATCAAACGGCTTGGTCCAGGTCCGGATGTGCCCGGTGCCGTTCAGGCCGCGCAGCAGCGCGTTGCTCAGCACGTTGACAGCCATCGGCAGCGAGTGCACCGTGGTGCTGTTGAACGCCACGCTGTACCTGAAGCCCTGTTAACAGACAGGAAGTGACGTCACGTCAGGGGGGGAGGAAGGGGAGGGGGCGGCAGAAACAAACGGCGGGTCTGGCGGACCTTGCTGGATCCCGTCACGTTGATGGCGGCGCTGTGCGGCGCCGCCGACATGTAGTCGCCGTGTCTCATCATCTCCACCTTCAGGTCCTGGGACTCCAGGTTGTGGATGAAGTCGGAAATGTCGGAGCCTGTCGGGGGGGGGGGAGAAACGTGGCGTCAGCAGCCGCGCGGGGTCAAAAGCACCGGCGGGCGGGGCCGGACCGGGCCGGACCTGAGGAGTTCTGGACCAGGAGGCTGGTGGCGTATCTGCGCGGTGCCTGGTTCTTCCCCAGGAGGTAAATGGGCAGGAACTGACGGTCCGGCGAGTGGAACTGGATGTTTCCCGTGGCCAGAGACAGGACGAGCACGGCGGCGACGAACACCAGGAACAAGGCGAGGCTGCGGGACGAGGGAAACACCGGCGCCGTCAGAGACCCGGCTCGCGAACCCGAAACGCCGCCTGAAACCGGATCCGGCGCTCACGTGTAAACGAAGGCTTTCCTCTCGCGCCGCATGTTGAGCATGTGCAGCCAGGCCACGGCGCCGAACTGCTGCCGCCACAGGGCGTGGCCCGACACCACGTCCGACTTGTGGTCGGAGAACGCCAGCAGCCGCTGGTCCGCGTCGTCCGCCGCGGCGCCGTCGCACTCGTCCTCCGCCGGCTCGCGGTTAAACACGCTGTAGTCTGGAATCCGGGGAGAAACAGAACACGCCGGGTTTTTTTGGAAGGAAACCTTTTTTTTTTTTCCCTCCCCGGAGCGGGAGTCGGCTCGCCCGCGGCGCGCTCACCGGCCTGGTCCACCTCGGCCTCCGCCTCCAGCCGGAGGAAGACGTCCTCCAGCGTCGTCATGGAAACGCCGTAGTTGGAGACGCCCAGGTCGGGCCGCCCGTCCAGCTCGGAGAACAAGCCTGAGAAAGGAGTCGTCACGGGCGGCGTTAAGGCGGCTGGCGTCTTTAAACGTGGGACAGGCGTGGGACAGGTGGGACGGGCGGGGACAGGTATGGGACAGGTGTGGGCGCGGGACCGACCTGGAAACGTGTCCACGCTCTCGAAGGGCAGCGTGAAAGTCAGCTCCGCGTCGTGCCGCAGCGACAGCTTCGCCTTGGGGACGTGCCGCTCGACGAGCGCCGCGATCTTCTCGGCGTCGCACCCCTCGCCGATCGACATCCTGCGGGAGGAGAAGAAACACCGGCGGCGTCACCGCTGCTCCGTCAATAAGGACCTGCGGCGGCGGCTAACGGGACAAGGGGGGGGGGGGGGTGACTCGCCTCAGGTGATATCCGACGCCGCACCTGACCTTGAGAAAGAGGGAGGAGCCGACGCATTTCAGCTGCCCCTGCGAGATCACGGCTTTACGATCTGCGGCGGAGAAAACATGCGTCGGGTCAAAGCGGATAAAACGGGTCGGGCGCGGCGGAACCGGGGCGGCCCGTACCGGCCAGGATGTCGGCCTCGTCCATGTAGTGCGTGCTGAGGACGGTGACCCGGCCGGCCCGGCGGCTCTTCAGCAGCGACCACACCTGGTGTCGGGAGCAGGGGTCCATTCCCGCCGTGGGCTCGTCCAGGAGCAGGATCTGACACAAACGCCAACGGAAACGTCGTCGAAACGCCGGAGGTGAGCAAGGTCGGAACGCCGACGCCGGGTTTTTCGCGGCGCGGCGCCGAGAGCTGCGGGTACCTTGGGGTCTCCCAGGACGGCGATGCCCACGGACAGCTTCCTCTTCTGGCCTCCGCTCAGGTTCTTGGCCTGAGCCGTCATGATCTTCTCCAGGTCAGGTCCTTCAGCACCTTGGTGACCTGCGGAAGAGCAACGAACGCCAAACGTGGACCCGGCGGCCTCCGCTTTTAAAAACCCCCGACATCCCGCGACGGCGGCGAACAAGTCACCTCTTCGTCGATGTCCGCCGGCCGGATCCCCTTGACGGCGGCGAAGATCCTCAGGTGCTCCTCCACGGTCAGCACGTCGAAGATGATGTTGAACTGGGGGCAGATGCCCACCAGCAGCTTCATCTCCGACCTGTCCGCGATCTCCGCCACGGGGGAGCCGTAGATGGCGGCCGAGCCGTCGGTGGGCGGGCAGATGCCGCACAGGATGTTGAGGAGGGTGGACTTCCCGGCGCCGCTGTGTCCCAGCAGGGCCGTGATCTGGCCCTCGTATATGTCGAAGGTCAACCCTGGTGGGGGAAAAAAAAAAAAGACGCGTGAGGAAAAAAACCAACGCATCACGGCGTGTGCGACTCGAGGCGTGCGGAGGACTGACCTCTCAGGGCCTCCACCACGCCGTCCTTCTCCTTGTACACTTTCCGGATGTTGCTGATGCTGCGGGAGAAACGGGAAGAGGACGGAGGGAGGGCGTGAACGCGGCGGGAGCGCCGGGTTTTCCCGGGGGAACCGCTCCATGCTCCTCCGTCCGTGACGACAAAAGCTTTTACCTGATGGCTTCCTTCCCTCTGAACTCGGGCGAGACGGGCTCCACGCACTCGTCGCCGCCCGGAGCGCCTTTCACCTCGCCGTCGTACGCCGAGCTCACCTCCACGTAGCGCTTCGAGCGTTTGGACCAATAGGACGGTTTCAGGAAGTAGAGCAAGGACCGCCTCATTCCGAACTCGCCTGCGCGTCAGGAGAAAAGGCGTCAGGAGAGCGTTCACGTCCGCGGCTACGCGATGCGTGTGCGCGTGTGCGTGCGTGCGTCCTCACCAGGAAGCACCTGGTCCAGGTAGACGGCGAGCAGGAGATACAGGACGCAGTCCAGCACCAGCATCACCAGCGGCATGTAAAGAGGATGAGGGCCGTTGGCCAAGGACGAGAACACGGCGCCGTCTCCCTGAGCCTCCAGGTACACCACCTGACACACACACACACACACACAGGCGTCACTCGTCACGTTCACGGACACGTATGACGTATGGCGGGAAGCGGCGCGTCACCTGCGCGATGCCGATGGAGAAGGCGCTGGGCGAGAGGAGGCAGAGGAGCCAGACCAGCGGCTGGGGGAAGTCCTTCATCAGCACGGTGAAGAGCGACAGGCAGCCGAACACCACCGTCAGCATGGAGCCCACCGTGCTGGCGAACTTCGGCTTCTTGAACAGCGGCGTCAGCATGAAGGAGAAGAAGATCTGCGCGGAGAGTGGGGGGTGGGGTTAACGAGACCGAGACCGAAGCCGTCTGGGCGAAGAGACCGACGATACTCACGGACGATATCCCGTAGAGGAAGATGAGGAGGAAGATGACGAAGAAGTCGCTGTTGGGGAACAGCGCCGTGTACGTGGCGATGACGGACATCAGGACGGACATGGTGGTCACCAGCGCGGCGTACAGGAGGCCCCAGGACAACCTGCGGCACAGCACCACAACACGTCACCTTCACGCGCGCCTCCTCGTCTTCCTCGCCGTCGTCTTCGTCGTCGTCTTCTCACCAGAAGGCCGTGTTGTACAGTCCCATCATGGTCATGGTGTCCTTGAGACGGTGCTCCTTCTCGGCCGCCACGTTGACGATGAGGAAGGTGACGAAGGGCGTGAAGGCCAGGACCAGGTAGATGGAGATGAGGGCGTGGGGGAACTTCTGCACCTCCACAGAACCGGGCTGACCCATCATGACCACCTTCAGGTCCATCTCGCTCCACACCGACCGCTTCGTCTGCATCTGCGCGCGAGAGCCCGGACGGCGGCCGGGGGTTAGTCGCCCCGGACGTCCACTCGAGAGAGAGAGAGAGCGCGGGCGCTACGTTCTCGGGTTCCTCACCTGGATGATGGCGGCGTCGATCAGAGACTGGAGGCGGATGAACCCGGAGTACCAGTAGTTGGCGGCTCTGCAGTTCACCGAGCTGGTGAAGCAGTTGGCTGCGGGTGGAGAAGGAGACGGAGCGTCGTCATCGCGGAGGTTCTTACGCGAGGGAAGAAAGAAAAAAAAAAAAACGCGCTCTACCGATGGACTCCGTGTAGTCGCTGGGCAGCGGCAGCTGGTTGTAGGGGAAGCGCAGTCTGTACGACGTGGCCGCGCTGTCCGTGAAGACCACGCCCACGTAGCTGGACGGCTCGTACAGGCTGGCGTTCTCCAGGTCCTCCTCGCTGGCGAACATCTCCAAACGATCCTGCATGTCTGGAAAACGGGGAGGAGGACGGTAAGTCGCCAACCGATGGGGCCCGCGTGGACACCCTCTCGGAGGAACGCCGCTTACGCATCTCCTGCGCCACCTCCTCCATGATGTGGTTGGTGACGTTGGTGATGGGCGTGTAGCCCAGGCCCTTGAAGAAGTGCTCGTCCCGCTCCAGCTCCATGGTGCCGATGCCTTCGTAGTAAACGTGAGGGTTCAGGGTGCTGATGAGGATCAGGAGACCCAGCAGCAGCAGAGGTAAGATCAGCTCCTGAGCAAACAAAGGGAAGCCAACAAACGCCGACACGGACTTGAGAAGATGTTGAGAAGATGTTCTCGTAGTGCAGAAGATGGTCCACAACATTCAGGTGTCGTTTGTCGCTCGTGTTATTGTGCGCATGGATGGAGGTGTTTCCTCGTGACTCCATACTGCACCTGGAGACTCTGCTGCTTGGTCCTCCACTTGATGAGCAGGTTCTTGTAGAGCAGGCTCCTCGTCTGGTGCCACACTCCGGCGTCTCGTCTGTACGTGGGCTGCATGCTTCCCGCATGCCTCATCTGGATGACGTACGGACGAGAAGTCTCCCGAATGCTGGCCTCCGCTGCCGGAACCGCAGAGAGAGAGAGAGAGAGAGAGAGAGAGCCCACCGGACGTGACGTCACTCAGGTGTGCACATTACAGCAGGAGCTTAAATACGATGAGACCGCTTCGTACACTATTCCAGCCTCTCGAGTATAAAATATAAAGTTTGAGTGGGTAAACTTGCGGCTGTGGCAGATCCCAACTGTGGCGATAAAGACCCCGCGTCACGTCCCGGAGCGTCGCGGTCCGCGAAACGAGCGTCGCGTTCAAAACGGAGCGCGGCTGCAGGCGACACGTTAGTCGGTGGAAACGCGTGACGTCGTCTCCAGCTGTAACACTACTGTGTTGTGTTGTGTTGTGTTGTGTTGTGTTGTGCTGACACAGCTGCTCCGCCACCGTGTAACCGCGGCGCACCTGTCAAAACCAGCACCTAGCTTGCTAGCGCGGTTAGCTAGCGGACGCTAACCCGCTGCGATGCTAACGGATAGCTCCGTTTGTGGTGGAGAAGCAGTTTGTGTGTGTGTGTGTGTGTGTGTGTGTGTGTGTGTGTGTGTGTGTGTGTGTGTGTGTGTGTGTGTGCAAAACGAACCGCCAGAAACAACAAACGTGCTCCACCTGAGCTAAAAGCGCTAAATGTGTGTGTGTGTACATAAGGAATCAAGCTAGCAGGCTACAGCGACACTAGCGGACTTCTCTGTGTGGGGGGGAGGCGGAAATAAAACGCATACGCGCTGACGGGAGACAACATGTAACGTACTCACGTATGAAATACATTAAGGCATATCTTTCCTCAGCTGGCGCGTCCACTGCCTCACATCACAAGCGGGTTCCTGCGCGACGCGATACCTCCCGAAAACAGACACGGCTCCTCGTCTCCAGCGTCGCTACTTCCTCCTGTCAAACACTGAGTCCCCGCCCTCTCAAAAAAAAGACGTGACGTCGACCAATCAGAGCAGCGCTACGTGTTACGGACACCGGTTTAGGCCAATCAGAGAGAGCGGGTGGTTTTTTTTTTTTTTTATTTCTCATATTTTCATAGATCGTGTTACTATATAAACACGACTCGTTCCGGGACGATTTCACTTATAAATTCGCTTTTAATAAAAAAATACAAAATAAGTTATGAGTATAATTATGATAAACGGAGACTAGAAAAACAGAATGAGTATATCTCCATATGCAAATACGTGAAATTACGTTTGAAAAGTACAAAAACAAACAAATATGCAAAAAAAAACAGATTTTAATGACGTTAAAGCAGCAGAGGTGGTTACAGGACGTGTCTGTGTTGGTGTGTATTCATGTAAACCAGGATGGGATCGACAGGCTGTGACGGTGATAAGTGTGAGCGGGACGCTTCCGGGATGTCCCCGAATTTAAGGAAAGCGTGAAGCGGCGAGGGAACGGGAAGCCGCCGGACTACGTTGGTCCTCATCAGAACATCCGGGCCCAGCGCCGCCCGGACCTGCAGGCGGCAGATGTGGGACAGAGAGGGGACGGAGTCTGGAGGGAGACGAGAGAATAAAAACAGTTATCATTCAAAGTTAACCACAGATTAGCAAATCTGCATTATATATTTTGTCACCGTACTGAAATGTGGACGCGGTTCCCAGGTCTTTTCCGCCCGTCTCTGATCCAGGATATGTTTTAAAGGGGCAGGCAGAGTTGACCAGTTCACAAACTCCAGCAGGTAATTTAGCACCTCACCGTCTGCCCGCTCCAGCCTGAGGAGTAAAGGGGTTCAGAGAAGCATGGATCAAACGTCCCTTTGACAACTGAGCCAAACAACGTGAGAGGAGAGTCTCACATGTGGGGCTGGACCAGCAGAGAAGGCTCCAGTCCCGCCTTCAGCAGCAGAGGGAGCCAGCTGGCAGCAGAACCAACAAGGTCCAGGGCCACGCAGAGCAGATCCCTCACTTCCTGCAGCTTCAGCGCCGTTTTCCCATGAAGGTGCGGAACAGAACTGGTGCTTATCAGCGTCTCTGGGCGGGGGATCCACCTGTGCTCCAGGATCAGCTGCAGCAGGCCCGTCCGGTCGGCGGGCAAGACGTAAACCCAGTCCTCCTCGGTCAGACTGGCTCCCGCGGCGATCAGCAATCTCACGGCTTCGCTGAAGGAGAACGTAATCACGATCAAGGCACTCACATCTGTTTTACTGCCGCGTGCGTCAGTTAAATCCGCTTTCCTCCGAACCTGTTCGGTTTGTTGGATGCGTCGCACAAAGCGACGGAGAGCGGCGAGCGGAAGCCCAGGACGTGCGTGCAGTCCTGGGCGTCTGGGCTGTAACCCTCCCTGAGCAGCAGCTCCACGCTCCCGTTCTGCCGGCTGTGGACGGCCACGTACAGCGGACTCACCGCGCCATCGCTGTGGCCGCACGAGCGATCCGTGACCGCCAGCAGCCTCCCGAGGACGCTGCGTGAACAGAGTTACCCCGGGTCAAGGTTAAAGAAACGTACGGGTGCAGCTGCATGTGGCACCCCCACGCAGCACAATCAGGTTAGGATGATTTGTGCCGAGAGGAAATCCACTCAAGATGGAAAAAAAAAAAAACATTCAAGCTGTGGGTCAGTACCCGATGCGGCCGAACTCGGCGGCGGCGTGAACGGGAAGCTGGGGCCAGTCCTGACTGCAGGCCATGTTCGGGTCGGCACCGCGGTCCAGCAAGATCTCCACGCACGCCTGGTGGCCCTCCTGAGAGGCGATCAGCAGCGGCGTGGCCAGATCCACGGCCTGGGTGTTCACGTCGGCACCTGACGGGAAAAACACACGTTTTTCAAGAACAGTCTCCGCTCCACGAAATGCAAAACGTGTACGCTTAAAGCTGGGAAAGGAACGTGTACACGTGCGACACACAAACAACCATTCACCGGCATTAACGAGGACTTCCAGGCATTCCCGCTGTCCGTACTGTGCGGCCACAAACAGAGGGGAGATCCCGTGGTCGTCTCGTGCCTCCGTGTCGCACACAGTCACCAGGATGCGCACAATGTCGCCGTGACCCTGCCGGAGCGAAAGAGGTGGTTGGTTCAGGTGCAGCACACAGAGCTCAGTGTGTGTGTGTGTGTGTGTGTGTGTGTGTGTGTTACCCTATACACAGCTTGATGAAGGCAGGTCCAGCAGGATGCAGTGTGTGTACCGTTGACCTCTGCACCTTTACGTACCAGCAGGTCCACAACCTCCTTGTACCCGCCATCTACAGCTGATGGGAAATGATCATCTGATGAGATTAACTCAGTGTGAGATTAACTCACTGTAATCTCTCTTTGACAGTACAGACTACGGCGTCGTACCTGCGTACAGAGGGCAGGAGGAGTCGTTGGTGAGCTGGTTGACGTCTGCGTGCGCTCTCAGCAGGAGCCGGACCGCGGCCAGGTGTCCGCGCTGCGCCGCCAGGTAACACGCGGACTCGCCCTCGTGCGTCAGGGAGTTGACGTGGGTGCGGCAGCCGCGGGACGAGCCTGCTGCAGAAACAAACAGCTGTGTGTTGCACACGTCACGTTCACGACACGTGCATCATCAGCGTCGTCTCTTACCGCCGGCGGCGGCGGACAGGATCTCCTGCACGCACCCCGCGCTGCCGGCGGCCGCCGCCTCGTGCAGCGCGGTCCAGCCGCGGTTGTCCCGGCATTCGACGCTGCAGCCCCGCCTGATCAGCCTCCGCACCCGCCTCCTGACGCCCGACCGAGCCGCGGCGGCCACGCTGGACACGGTGTCTCCGTAGCACTCCGTGAAGTCCATCCCCCCCCGCCCCTGCCCCGCGGATCCAAACACGGTGTTAGCCGCTAAGCTAACACCCTCCGCGAATGGCGACTTAGCTCGTTTTAGCTCGTTTTAGCGCGACACAACTCCCCGTTCTGTAAACAACGGGTGCGAAGTTACACAACGCCACTTACAGGTTAAAGCAAACACGGCGGGATACGTTATAAAAGCGTTATTCGCCCCCTGTCAGCGCTCGGACTGACAGCTCGCCGGTAGGTCGCAGTCTGATGACGTCACATCAAAATAATCCGACGCGGCGGCTGTGGTTCGATCGAGGCGGCGCGTCCGGTTTAGCCTTAGCTCGCTAAGGCTAACTGCTGTTCTGTCACCGTTCACACCCGCGGGACAAGCGAGACCGACCGTTTGTTTGTTTGTTTGTTTATTTGTTTGTCTGTTTGTTTGTTTCTCGGAACCAGCGAGACGAGATGCGAAGAACAGAACTCAGAAACCCGAGGCTAACAAGCTAATCAGCGGTTTGAGGTAAGCGTAACGTAGCTGGATGTTAGCAGCTGCGCGGCTAAGCTAAAGATAACGTAGACCGCAATTTACCGTCTCGATATTAAAGATGAATTAGTCAAACGTCCTATATTATAAACTATCACGTATCTTCACGTCAGTCTGCAGAGATCATGTAAAAGAGCCTGAGGACAGCCTCGTGCCCTGATTGGTTACCTGTCTCTCGACTCCTAACTCCTATCGTCCATCCTAAGTCGTCTCCTACCTTGCGTCCTAGCTCGTCTCCTCGTAGCTTGTCCTCAGCAGCATCATGGTGGACATCGCCCTGAAGAGCGGAGCCGCTTGGGTGTGTCCTGCTGGGGGACATCAGCTGGCCGACTGTCTGCTTCCTGTTCACATGGGCACCCGAGATGATGAAGATGATGAAGATGATGATGAGGAGGAGGAGCCGGACCAGAAAAACCAGTAAGAACTTTATTTTATTAAATGTTAAAAACTGCTCCTGGTTGATGAGGTGGGATTTCCACCTGTTTGAGCGTCCTGCACCTTTTAACGCTTCTCTCTCAGGTGGAGTCCGGTTCTGTTGGAGCAGGTGGAGGACGGGTCGCCCTGCGTCCTGACGGTGCGCTGCAGGCCCGGCGCCGCCGCCGCCGCCATCGGCCGCCTGCTGGTGGTCAGCGAGGCTCGGACCATGGAGCTGTACGATGAAACGGGGGAGTACTGCGGGACGGCGCGAGGGGAGAGGGACGA
Organism: Psettodes erumei; assembly: GCA_016785225.1. NCBI lineage: Eukaryota > Metazoa > Chordata > Actinopteri > Pleuronectiformes > Psettodidae > Psettodes > Psettodes erumei. The sequence goes on from JAFBJZ010000817.1 coordinate 772,831, forward strand.
CGGCGTCCGGCCAGACACGTACAGACACACACACACACACACACACACACATTGCGTGTCTTTTTTTGTGCGTTTCGTGTTTCAGTTGTGATATAAGCTGCAGCAGCTTCTCCTCTTGTTTTCTCGCAGCGGAGACAGGGGGCCGTTCTACAGGAAGCAGCTGGTCCTGGATCAGCCGTCCTCGGCCTGCGAAGTGAAGGTGAGAGCTGTGATGTCAGCGTGATGTCACGTCTTGCGTAACTCCTAACGACGAGTTCGGCTTCACCATCGCCCCGGTTCTGTCTCCCAGCTTCTCTCTCTGGCCGGCAGAACCAGCGTCCTGGTGGGCCGGGTCGTCGTGGGCCTCCGGCCGGCGGCGCCCGGCCCGGTCCGCGGGCCCGGCGTCGACATGCGGCAGGTGCGGAGTCTGGTGGAGGAGATGGGGTCCAGCCTCTCGCCGGGAGCCCAGAACCTCATGGACATGGTCCAGTTCCAGCAGAAGGTGGGAGCGAACGAGCGGCGAGCTTCGTCGGAAACTAACTCGCTCAGTAAGAACGGCCAGAGTGAAGTCCGTACGGGTCTGTCTCCAGAACCGGGCCGGCGCTCTGGGCGGGTTCCTGCCTCTCCTGATGGGCGGCGGAGCGTTCTCCGTCCCGGCTGCGGGAGCGAACCTCGACGACGGAGCCGCGGGGTCGCAGGTACGAGCGTTCGCCCGAGCTGCTGCTTCTCCACCCGCGGCCGAGTGTGAGTCCCGTTTCTGTGTTCAGCCTCCAGACGAGCCCGCGCCGGCTGAGAGCGGAGCGGCCTCCGCCTCCTCCACCTCCAACTCCTCCTCCTCCGTCAGCGCTGACAACACAGGTGTGTGATGACATCAACACGCGGGAGATAAACTACTGTAATCAGATCACGGCAGCCGACCGCCCCCGTCTCCTCTCTGTAGCGAGCCGCGCCCAGCTGGCGGAGGTGATGGCGCGCTTCCTGAAAGGCGAGGGCGGCCGGGCGTCGGGCTCGCGCCCCGAGCTCCTGCCCGTGCTCCAGAGCGTGTGCGGTCAGGTGACGCAGCTGAGGCTGGACGACGCGGCGGCGGCGGGGAGGGAGGAGGAGGAGGAGCTGAGAAACGGCTCGTGGTGAGTGGCGTCGCGTCTGATCCCGTCTCGCCGACGTTAGCCCGACGTTAGCTCGAGTGCCACAAGGTGGCGCTCCATCAGGAACAAGTTGTCTGACGTCACCCTGAGCTCCCGCTGCCTCATGGGAGAACGTTCAGCCGCCCGGCGACGCCCATCACGCGTGGCGGCCAGACCCGGATCGGAACAGCTGGCGGAGCCGGATCTGGGCGGAGGCCCGTTGGCTCGGACACAACACGCTTCATTTATCAGCTCGGCATCAGCTGACCCGACTCGCAGCTGGCGTCAGCGTTCTGATGAATGAGGTTCTTTGTTAGAGCGGAACCGCGCGCGCGTGGGCCGACCCCGCGGGCCGAGTCCGAGCGCGGGTCGGGTCCAAGCGCACATCGAGGACCCGGCAGCGGCTGAGCGGTACGTCGCCTCCACAGAAAACATCCGACCTACATCTGTACTTTTGTTTTCTCCTCGTACCTGACTACATTACCCAGCATGCCGTTAGACGGACGCGAGGAGCGCGTTAGCTAAAGACGCAAAGGCGGTTTGAAGTTTCCTGAGGTTTGTCGGGCGTCTCGGTCTGAGTTTAGTTTTTTTATTCCTGAGGAGCAGGAGGAGCAGCAGCAGCAGGAGGAGGAGGAGGAGGAGGTGCAGACAGTAACGTCTCCTCATTAACACGCCTCTCAGCTTCATCTTCCTCTTCCTCCCCGCAGGGAGCTGGACCCGGTCATGGAGCGCCGCCTGGAGGAGATGGAGCGCCGGCTGCGTGAGCACGTGGACCGTCGCCTGGACGCCCTGGAGCAGAAGTTGGAGCGGGCGCTGCTCGGAGCGCCGGGCCCGGGGGGGCGCGGCGGGGGCGCCTGCCGGACCAGCGGAGAGCGACTCCCCCCGACACCGACCTAACGCGTGACCCGGAGGCCCGAGCGCCCCCCGGTTCTGCTTTAACCGGACCGCACGCTAACAAGGCGTTGTGTTGACCCACGACGGCCTCAGCCTCATGACGGTGTGTGTGTGTGTGTGTGTTCATCCGGGATCTGGATCAGAACCCGGTGTCTAACAGAACTTACTAAGACGGAAGGAAGAGTCTGAGCCGGGTCTGCAGGTGCACAGAACCAGAACCAGAAGACGGGTCACCGTCTGGCAGCACCAGCAGAACTCTGCACGGACGAGCGTTACGGTTGTTCAGGACCGGACCGGTTCTGTTCAGGTTCTGTTTGGGGGGGGTGATGATGATGTATTTTAACACTGTAATGTTTTAAACTGTAACTCTTGTTTGTGCCGACGTAAACGACAAATAATAAACAACAAATAAAAACACGTTTCTACAGACGGGCGTCGTGTTTATTGGTGATAAATGTGCAGCAGGAGGACGAACGACAGACGGACACGCAGACAGGAACGTTGTTTAATAAAGCGTGGAACTACGGCGGCGAGCAGAACCCCTGAGCGGGTCCGTTTGGCACCTCCGGGCTCCGGTTCTGACTCATCTGGACATATGAAACCAGTTTTCCGGAGCGGACGGGTTCTGATTTATGGCGGCTCCTCAAGAGTTTCCCCGAAATCAACTTCCTGATGTTTTGTTGTTTTTTTTTCCCCCAGCGGAGCCTGCCAGTAACACGCATGAGTCACAAACGGGTCAGGAAGGAGCCGAACCGGGCCTCTCGGAACCGCGGCGGCTCGGCCCGGTCCAGCAGACGGCGGCTCCGTGCTGAGTCATCACGAGCGAAGTGGGTCAGGGGTTGCGTAAGGAGGACGCCCCAGTTAGAAAATTATGTGCGGATGTTTGGTGAGGCGGGTGCCGCCAAGTCAGCCGGGGCAGAACCGCTGACCCGGTTCTGTCCCCACCCCCAAGTCCAAATACAAGTTAAGTACAGTTAAGACTCCGCAGCGTCAGCATCTTTAAAAACCACAGCCCGGCCCACGACGGTCAGCCGCAATGGCCCGGTGGAACGTGGTGTGTGTGTGTGTGTGTGTGTGTGTGTGTGTGTGTGTGTGTGTGTGTGGTGGTGGGGGGTCAGCCAGGTCCAGCGGTACACAGAGAAACAAAGCAATGGCCCGTGTGTGTGTGTGTGTGTGTGTGTGTGTGTGTGTGTGTGTGTGTGTGTGTGTGTGTGTGTGTGTGTGTGTGTGTGTGTGTGGTGTGGTGGTGGGGGGGGCTCCAGCATCTTTACAAATATTCGATACACAACAACATGACGGAAACACAGAGAACAAAAGTACAACAACAGGCTGAAGCTTCACTTCCCTGACGGTGTGTGTGTGTGTGTGTGTGTGTGTGTGAGCACTAATAATTACAAGTTCTTAAAAGCCGGAGGTGCGGCCCCGGACACACACGCCCCCCCACCATCGGTTGCTCGGTCTTTCAAAGTGTTCCTGATTGGTGGAGAAACGGCGAGAGCCGGCTCACGATTGGTCGCCCTCGCTCAGGGCTCGATCTCCTCGGGGACGATGGTGAGCATGACGTCCTCGTTGCCCCGCCTCACCACCGCCCGCAGCGTCTCGTCCCGCTTGATGGCGGCGCTGACGTCGCTCGCCGTGGCGACCGGCTCGCCGTTGATGCTGATGATGACGTCGCTCTCCTGCAGGCCGGCTCTGAGGGCGAGACGGGGAGACGGTTAGCGGGCGCCGCTTCCTGTTGAGGAACCAGAACCTGCCCTGCTGCAACAGACCCAGGTCTGTGCTTCCGGCCCGCCGGAGTCGGACCGCTGCCAGGTAAAACTTTCTACCCCCCCCCCCACAGGTGGGTCCAGATCTGAAGAAACGTCCCGTCAGCAGAGAGCGCACCTGTTTCCTCAGGTGCGGCGCCGCGGTCGACCTACCGCGAGCCTTTCATGTGGACGCAGCAAGTCGACAGCCCGCGCTCCTCTACCTCCGCTGGCGTGGAAACCGAACGCACCCCAAGTGATTGACAGTGAACGCGACACGACGGAGGGGGGGCGGGGTCACACTCACGCCTCGGCCGGGGTCCGGCTGATGACCTCGATGACGAACGCCCCGGAGGTGACGTCCGGGAAGTCCGACTGCCGCTCCTTCAGCTCCTTCGCCAGCCTGAGGTGAGGAAAACAAACGCACGACTCAAGCCGGGCCGACGCTCGGTTTCCGGTTCTGACGAGGCGTCGTGGATCAGAACCGGATCACAGAACGGGCTCAAACCCACTGGCGCTGGTTTAACTTTAGTGAGCTCGTGTTGCGGGGGCGTGTCCGGGGAGGGGGGAGGAGCTTACGTCGGCGTGAGCGTCATCATCTTGACGCCGATGTACTTCTTCTTCGGGGACGTTTTACCTGCGCGATCACATGACAACGCCGTCAAATCGTATCCCGGTTTTCTCTTATTTTAAAACGCGGAGGAGGAGGAGGAGAGAGCGACCGACCTTTGACCTGTCGGTCATGTGACTCGGCCAGGAACTGCCGGATCTTGTCGGAGGGGATGGCGAAGGAGATGCCCGCCGTGACCTTCAGAGTGTTGATGCCGATCACCTCCCCGTCCTGGGACACACACACACACACGCGCACACACACGCGCACACACACGCGCACACACACACACACACACACACACACACACACACACACACACACACGTGGAGTGAAGCGTTTCCGGGTGGCCTTCGCGGTTTCCGACGCTCCGCCTCCCGTCACTCACCAGATTGACGAGCGGTCCTCCCGAGTTGCCGTACTGCGGGGAAACACACAAACAAATCAGCAGACGCACAACGCCTTTCGGCGACCTTTGACCTCCGGCCTCTCACGTTGATGATGGCGTCCGTCTGGATGTAGTCCATGTCGGAGTTGCGCAGGCCCAGCTCCTTGCCCCCCCGCTGGGTGGTGCTGACGATGCCCGTGGTGACGGTGTTCTGCAGGGAGAAGGGGCTGCCGATGGCCACCACGAACTCACCGGGCCGCAGGTCGGCCGAGCGGCCCAGCAGCAGCACCGGCAGCTTCATCTGAGGAGGAGGAGGAGGAGGAGGGGGGAGGAGGAGGAGGAGGAGGAGGAGGAAGAGGAGGAGGAGGAGGCGATGCAGAGACACAGGACGTCTGTTACATGTTTGACTGTAAAAATAATATTAAGTTATTATAATTAACGTGGGCAGAGAAAACAGGATGGAACACACACACACACACACACACACACACACACACACACACACACACTGAACTGCTGATGCAGACGTGGGTTTCCTGTGCAGAGCTGAGTCAGACTTCTCTTCATCCACGACCCAAACCCCTGAATCAGGACCGGCCCGCTCCATCCTCGTTCAACCAGAACCGACCCGCACGTGGTCGGTCCAGTCCGCTGGCCCTGGTCTGCTGGACCGGGTCTGCTGGACCGGGTCTACTGGACTGGGTCTACTGGACTGGGTCTGCTGGACCAGGTCTACTGGACCGGGTCTGCTGGACCGGGTCTGCTTTAACTCCTCTAAACTCCGTCCGACTTTGTTGGGGATCTGGTTTTTATCCCGTGAGGTCACAGCCTGTGTGTGTTTGACTTTCCCCTCCTCATCCCTGAGGTCTATGCCCAGTGTGTGTGTGTGTGTGTGTGTGTGTGTGTGTGTCTCTGCTCCTCACAGACACACACTGTCTGATATCTGCACAACTGTGTGCGATGATTCAACCCGCGGTGTGCGTTTGCAGCAGCACCGACCCCCGTCCCACTGACCTACTTCAGGCCCAGATGGGACAGAAGAAGTGAGGCGTGCAGCGGGACCCGGCCCGTCAGCGCTGTGTGTGTGTGTGTGTGTGTGTGTGTGTGTGTGTGTGTGTGTGTGTGTTTCCCTCTGATGACAGACACATGTGTTGCCCATTTCCTCGGTTAAGTAACAAGTCTTAAGACTCTGACCCACTTTTGGTGGTGGAGTGTGTGTGTGTGTGTGTGTGTGTGTGTGTGTGTGTGTGTGGGGCACATGTAATGAAGCAGAGAGCGACAGCTGTGGAGTGATGATGAAGATATCTCCACCCGGCCGATGAAGATAAACCTCAAACTTTCTCAACACGTCGGCACACGACCCTGAGCTGTGTGTGTGTGTGTGTGTGTGTGTGTGTGTTATCCAGGTCACTGACATGAAGTCACGGTGAAACTATGCTGCTCGGCGTCGCTCGTCTGACGAATCAGGTCAGCACCAATCAGCCGCGTCGTTACGTAATGATTGACAGGTGAGTCACAGAGCTGTCAAACACGTCACGTATGTTACATGATCATGTAAACACGGCTCACACACGCTTATGGAAAATATTTACTACTCAAATTATTTTTTCTTTTTTTGTTTTGCAGTATTTTTACTTTTTAAAAAATACTTTTACTTTATTAATTTTTATTTATTTATTTAATGTTTCACTGTCCTTGTAAATAAAGTTTTTTGTGATTGTGAGTGAGTTGGTCATCTGGAAAAAAAGATATAAATAAATGTGTTATGTAACAATTACATCACACACACACACACACACACACACACTGAAAACCACAGGGTGGGGGACGGTCCAGGTTCTGTTTGTGGTTCTGTACGGACGGACAGAGGAGCTTTATGTTGAGCTCTGATTAGAAGAGACGAATGAATCCATTCACGTTGTTTACGTCTGTGTGTGTGTGTGTGTGTGTGTGTGTGTGTGTGTGTGTGTGTGTGTGTGTGTGTGTGTGTGTGTCCAGATTACAAAGCAGAGCTCGGGTTGTAATTTCAGAGACGCAACAAAGCAGAACGAGAACAAAGCGCTGGTTCTGCCCGCCTCCCTCTCATTATCTCACTGCTCCGCCCGCCCCGTCCTCATGGTTCTGACGTCACCGACCGACCAACTGGTTCTGATTGGATTGGATCAGATCAGACCCGCGTGTCATGGAAAACCGCCGGCCCCGGATCGAGGTGGAATTACGGCCGCGGGGGTTTTACTGGATGAGTCGCGGCTCCTGTCTGCACACGCTCCCCCGCAAGAAGATACCGACACGGGTCGGGCGCGTGGTGGGCCGGGCACGGCCCAGAACACGGGTCCAGAACACGGGCCCAGAACACGGGCCCAGAACACGGGTCCAGAACACAGGCTCTTGTTGTTTTGTGCGCTTGTCGACCTCGACCGCAAGTGCTGAGCAGTTTCTGCACAATTTCATCCCCCGGACTCCGGTTACGCCGCCGCCGAGTGAAACCACGACCGTCTCCGTCCAGCAGACGTGACCTCACATCCTGTCCAACGTGTCCACAGTCCCGGCTGTGTCTCAACAACAACAACAACAGTTTACAGAAAACATGTCAGACTGATCTTACATCTGAACACCAGGATCACGGGTTGCGTGTTTCTCTGTTGCGTGTTCACGTGTGGAAGCGTCTCAACATCTCCGTACTGCTCTGCAGTTTTACAGCTTTAATCGCACTGACCTAAAAAGGTTTTTCCATGCCCCCCGAACAGAACCGGGCCGTCTCCTGAGACGCTGAGAGAAACCGACCCACATGAAAACGATGAGTCATGAGTCACGACACGATCGCACAGAGGCGCCGGAGCCTCGAACGCCCAAAGAATTGAAACCAGGCGTTATGTTCGAGGAGCGTGGAGGGAAAACAAACACACACACACACACACACACACACACACACACACACACTCACCGGCGTGTCGATCTTGATCAGGGCGATGTCCGCCTTCTCGTCCACGTCTTTGATCTTGGCGTCGAACTTGGCGCCGCTCTTCAGCTCCACCTGCAGGACGAGGAGGAGAAAAGTCGGTCAGAGGCGAGACGGACAGGTGTGTGTGTGTGTGCCCCCCCCCCAACCCCAACACACACACACACACACACACACACACACACACACTTCACGTACCTTTACCCGGTGCTTGTTTGCCACGACGTGGGCGTTAGTGACGATGAGTCCGTCCTCTGACACCACAAACCCGGAGCCGCTGGCGACCGCCAACTCCCGCTTCGAGAATATCATCCTGGGGGGGGGGGGGGGGGGACAGGGGGGGGGGGGGGGGGGCAGGGCAGGGGGGGAGACACGTCTTTGACTAAAATCTTCAAATAAAAGTCTGAGTCATGTGATTGAGTGGGACGAGATGTTTGAGTCAACTTCCTGGTTACACTGGCACAAATATGGCACATGATTAAAAACACCTTATTTCTTTTGTTAGCGGGGTTAACGCTTGCTGTGTGTGTGTGTCTGTGTGAGTGTGTGTGTGTCTGTGAGTGTGTGTGTGTGTGTGTGTGTGTGTGTGCAGCGTTTCTCACTTGCGGTACAGTTCAATGTGAACGACAGCAGGTGCGATCTTCTCCACCACGTCAGCGATGAAGTTGTACTTGTAACGAAGACTGTCAGGGTGCTGCTGACCTGGGCAACACACACACACACACACAACACACTGTCAGCAAACTGTCTCACGCACACACACACACACACACACTCCATATGACTACAGAGTGTCCAAAGAAACAACCGTGGGCTTTCGTTGCCAGATCGGATGAAAACACGAAAAACGTCCCGAGCTGGCGGCGGCCTCGTCCGTCAGCTGACACCCCCCACCCCCCAATCCCATCCCATCCCAGTTCCTTGAGCTTTGGATCGAGCGGCGTCGGGTCGAAACCGGGTCGAAGCCGGGTCGATCCAGATGTGCAGTAAACGACGCGTGGAGCAGCTGCAGACGATCTGCTGACGCTCGCAAAACACAGGAAGTGACTCAGAGGCCACAAAGATACGGGGCGATAGCGAGGGAGGGGGAGGTGCCACCGTCACCTTATGTAACCCCCCCACCCCTTCTTTTGGTTTGCTCCAGGGGTGCAACATCTGTCTCTTTTCTCATTTCACTGCTCATCTGTAAACGGGCCCCCTCCCCGCGCAGAACCGCCGGGACCCGTCCGGAGACGTGACGTGACACTGACGGCTCATCCTGGGCTGCACCGTGTGTGTGTGTGTGTGTGTGTGTGTGCGCGTGTGTGCGTGCGCCGGTCCGGAGGATTAGCGTGGACTGAGACCAGCGGAGGCATCAGAACCGGCTCCAAAAATCCAAACGATATCCTGTTCTGCAGTTTTCCAGAAGCCTCGTCACGAGCTGGACGGGCCCGGAACATTCCTCCGGTTCCTGAAAGGGTTGAGTCACCGCGCGGCGTCGACGGCGTCTCCGGGCCGCGAGCGGATCGCACGCGACCCGTTGTTCGCGGGTCGGGGCGGGAAGCCGATCGCTTCAGATCCGGGCTCAACGAACGATTGACCCAGATCTGCATCTGTTTAGGAAGTTACACAACCGATCGATCGGCTCCAGGAGATGAATCACTACACAAGACCTAACATGGACATGGCGTGTGTGTGTGTGTGTGTGTGTGTGTGTGTGTGTGTGTGTGTGTGTGTGTGTGTGTGTGTGTGTGTGTGTGTGTGTGTGTGTGTGTGTGTGTGTGTGTGTGTGTGTGTGTGTGTGTGTGTGTGTGTGTGTGTGTGTGTGTGTGTGTGTGTGTGTGTGTGTGTGTGTGTGTGTGTGTGTGCCAGGCACTGACATGTTCCAGATTTCTGTCCTCAGCTTGAGAAGTTCAGATCTGCTCCGTTACTTAAAAGGATCAAAGACTGATGGGGGGGGGGGGTCCGGAAAGAGAGAAAGTGAAGGAGATTTAGAAGGAAAGGAAGAAAGGAAAGGAAAGAAAAGCGGACTGAGAGGAAGGAGAGAGAAACTTTTATCCCTCTCAGATGAAAGAAAGGAGGAAAAAAAAAGGCCACGGGACGCAGAGGACAGGAAATGTGAAGAGAGGGAGAGGGAGCAAGGAGGAAGAGGAGTGAAGGAGAGAAGGTCGCTGACGGGACGGGGGGGGGCACAGAGGAGGAGGGAGGAGGAGGAGGAGAGGTGAAGGTGTAAAGTCAGTCAGCAGCAGAAGAAGAAGAGACGAGGAGAAAACCGACCCTGCTGAACTCTGAGTCCAAACCACAGCCTCGCAGTGTGTGTGCGTGTGTGTGTGTGTGTGTGTGTGTGTGTGTGTGTGTGCACACACACACTCCCTCACTCATAAGGAAGGTGTGTTTGTTTTTGCAGCAGCTCCCGGCCAAATTTTAAAGACATTATGACCTCGCCTCGTCAGGAGAACGTGTTTTTAATGTGGTGCAGCGAGCGGCGCCGCCGGGAATCGGACCGATCAGCAGATGGAGTGATGCCGGGGGGGGGGAGGAAGGGAGGGAGGGGGGAGGGGGGAGGGGAATGATAACAACATTAAGTTGATATGCTGCTGCTTGTCGTGTTATTTAAACACGCCTGTCACGTGACCTGAAACATGTCGGGAAACGCAGCGTCTCACGTCACCCTGCGGCTGCACGCTGCCGGTTCTGGTGATCCGGATTCGATTGTGCCGTCAGAACCTGTGAGTGCCGACAGACAGAACCCGCGGGCTCGGGTTCTGGAAAGATCCTGATCTGGTGTCAGCGACTGCAGACACAACCTGTTCATTTACACTGAACACAAACCACACACTCTCACACACCTCAGCCACGGGCCGGGTCTGATGTGGACCCGGGTCTCTGGTCTCACACACACACACACACACACACACACACACACACAGACACACACACACACACACACACACACACACACACACACACACACACACACACACACACACACACACACACCTGACTTCAAATGGCTCAGTTCTAAGTCTGCTGACTGTCTGGAAAAACACTGTGGCCACAGCTGATAATTACACAGCAACGTAAAGTAAAGTAAAGTTACAAAAGTAAAGTAAAGTAATGGAGGTCTGAGGACACACACACACACACACACACACACACACACCTGAGAACAACCCTCAGTCTGTCAATCAGCTGATGGAAACTGAGAGCGAATCCAGTGATTTAAAAATCCATCGTTTGGAAGGTTAGAGGAGATATGAGGTCACTCCAGTTCAGCTCCAACACACACACACACACACACACACACACACACACACACACACACACACACACACACACACACACACACACACACACACACACTTCTGTCTTATCAAACTTCTGGCTTTGTGGGAGTAGTTACAGGGCGACTTCCAGATCCCTGCTTTCTTTTCACTTTTCCTGTTTATTTCTTAAGATACAATCGCTCTCCCACACACACACACGCACACGCACGGCTTCCCGGACACGCGCACGCACACTCACCTTCCCCGCACGCGCCCCTCTGGATGAAAATCACCGGCGGCTGCTGCAGCTTCGCCGCGCGGTTGCTGACGCGCTTCAGCTCGCAGACGTTCCGGTACGAGACGCCGTCGCTGCCGCACACCGGCTCGGAGCTGGTGCACACGCACACCCCGGACCCGCCCCTCCGCCTGACGGTGGCGGACGCCTCCACGCCGCCGGACACCGCGCACTCCATGCCGTCGGCGCACTCGCCGTCCCCGACGCCGCCGCACCGCTCGCCCTCGCCGGACGCGCACGCCGGGCAGCAGTCGCAGCGGTCCAGCACGTCGCCGGCCAGGCAGACGGCGGGGATCGGCGCGCACTGGGACTTGTCGCACTTCTCCGGGCAGCCGATGGCGAAGCGCTTGGCGATCCGCGCCTCGGCCGCCAGGAAAGAGGAGGAGAGCAGGGCCGTTACGCACAGGGCGAGCCGGAGACGCATGCTGGGACCGGTCCGGAGCAAAGTTCGGGAGGAGAACCGGGAGGAGAACCGGGAGGAGAACCGGGAGCCGGACTGGGGTGGGTCGAGCTTGGAGCGGGGGAGAGCGCGGGTTACCGGCGGGAAGAAGTGGTGCGGTGTGGAGCCGAGGTGGTTTATAAACGCTGCAGGATAAACACGGGAGCTGATTGGCTGGGCGCGTGTGACGTGCGTAGGGGGCGGGGCTGACACGGAGCGTGTCGGTCCTCGCTTTCTACTCTTATACTGTTTGTCTTCCACATTTTCCTCCACGACACGCGTGTGACGGGACAAATAAACAACAATAAACTTACGTTAGTGGAAAAAAGTTGTTCCGCTGGAGTAAACAACGTGTTTACCTGTTCCCCGCTGAGTTAGCTTAAATGCTAAACCGTCGTTTGTGTGACATTCAGCGGGTTTTACCGACCGGAAGTGAATTAACATTGGCAAGTTATGTTTTAATCAGCACCTGAACACCTCAAACTAACAGCTGTTTTATGTTATTACCTTAGAAATGAGCTCTTGTGTCTTTACATTTCGCCTCTTCTTTCCCGCTGAGGCCGACATGTTTGCGCCGCCATGTTTTTTTACAGTAGCCCGGATGGGACAAACCAAGTGTGACAGCAGCCAGATCACTTTCGCGTTTTGTTTTGCTTCCGTTTTTTTTTACCGACTGAGTTTAATTCCGTCTGTATCTTACTTTAGTAGACGTAAACACTGTGTGACGTTGAGGAAGTGAAGTGAACAACACACACACACTCACACCTTTCACTGTGAACAGTGTGTGTGTCCTCCATCTTCGTCCTCTTACTGCATGCACTGCCGCTGGTTGTGGCATTGACAACCTCTCGGCATGCGTTCTGTTTGGACCGGTCGAAACGGTTTTTACATAATTTATTTTTTTTTTTTTTTTTTTTTTAAAAAGGAGATTCCCTAATTGTATTCTTGTTGATTTGTGCTTTTATGTCCTGATGATACTTCTAAAAACGTATCATAAATATTTACACATAATCACAATCTAAGTCAGGAGCCTCTGCCGGGCCCATTTCCTTCCTGTCCGGCTTGACTCACCGCCGCTGTTGTTCTGTTTGGGTCGGACGGCTCCGGCAGCTGCAGCGTTTTCAGAGGAAGCCAAAGGAAACCCACCCACTGTCTGAAGGGTGTGTGTCTGTGTGGGTCTGGAATAAGTACAATACGTATGACATAAATCTGAACGACAAAGGACGTGAGAGGCGTCGAGTGAAAGCGATGGCCGCCATTCACTTCCAACAAATGTGACAAAGAAGGGATTTCACTCAGTATCAGCCGTGGATAGTGATGCACCGTATCTCAGAAAGAAAACATCTTTTTTTTTTTTATTCCCAGGCAAATAAAAGTGGACTCAGATGGAGTCTTCCAGTCGGGGCGCCCTGATCTGGGGTCGTCCTGCGGTTCTGATCCAACACACTCCTGCTGAAACACAAGAAAAGCAGCTCCTTTTTCCCCCTCCCGTTTAATTGCCTGTCCGCTCCATCCTGAGGTGATTTAGGTTCGGCAGTATACTGAAGTCTGCCGTCTCTAATCTGTCTAATGAAGCCGCCGCTGCTCAGCACCTAGCGTGATAAATGGGAGCGGGGGGGGGGGCTGGCTCTGAGCAGGAATTTAGAACCGGGCCCTGGCTAATGGACTTCAGAGGAGAGGACTGTGTGTTCCGTAAGAGGCGCTGCCAGTCGAGGATTTAAGAAGGAGCCGCGGCCGCTGCCAGAAAGAACAGGAGAGCAAAACAGAAAGTCCCGCTCTGGAGCCGCGCTGCAGTAAATTCAGTCCAACACACACGACTTCAAACCCGAGAGCTGCTGGATTCGTCTTTGACTGCAGCGACATGTTCACTCCGGCGTTGTCGTGTTTCAGTCTCCTCTGCAGACATTTGTACCGCAACGCACATCTGGCAGCAACTGGACAAGAAGCTGAACGGGCCCAAATGAAGCTCACGCACATTTGACGACGCGTCAGTTTGCAGAGACGTGTCACGCAGCAGTCATGGTGCAGAGTAACGTGACTGTTACCGAGGAACAAAGATGTGAATTTGGCCAGCGATCCCACAGGAAGAACCGCTTCTGGTCCTCTGGTGGATCTGGTTCTGATTGAAGGTCTTGGCCCGGTCTGACCGGCGGTTCTGGAAATGTCACGTTCATCGCTGCTTCTCCTGATTTCAACCAAAATGTGAAACCACAAAACACGCAGCAGCGGGGGAAACTAAAAGTCACCGAGCGGCTCCGACATGAAAACTTCGCCGCAGTGTTTGGACGAACGGGACGAGGCCTGAGTCATCAAACACATTTTCTGATATCAATCCTCACTTCAGCCGCTGGAAACATCTGGACGCGATTGTCGGCTTGGCCTGCCGCTCTCGGGGATGAATAATGGAGCGGAGTCGCCGAGGGGAGTTTCTCTCCGAGGTCTCGGCGGAGCACGATATCCAAACCGAACGTGATTGGGAAACAGCTGGAGCAGAACCGATGTTACGTAATCACGTATGCATTACTCATGTGCACAAACATTAATACTCGTCACACTTACGCACACGTGCAGATAGAAAGGACGTTTGTACGGCCTGATTTTTGTGTTTCCCCCCTCTCGGTCATTTCTGGGCTCATCGTGCATTTTTCTCGCGCGCAGGTCACGCCGGGCCTCAACAGGAAGCTGCACCGATGTCTTCATCACATTCTGCCTCCGCGGGACGTGACCGCGGCGCGCCGGGACCGACGCTCTTACGTTAGCCGCCTCAGCAGAGTTTATTTGGAGAGCCCCCGCCCCGATGAGACAACCGCACGAAGAGCTTCCAACCGACGGGCCCGAAACCGGGGAAACGTGGGGAATTTTACAAACAGCGGACCCGCCGTTACTCATGACGTCATGAGGAAACACTCGCCGCAGAACCGACTGGGTCGGGGTAATGAAGTCCACATTGTTGCTCTCCGCCTGCGAAGAAGACGCCTGAGCCCGGTTAAGGTTTATTTTCAAAATTTATTTTAATAAATAGAGCACATGGTCGTTGAATCAAGTTCACACTATCGAAACAGCTCATTTTTTTTTTTTAAGAAAGGACAATGCAGGCACTTTACCCAGCTTATGTGTTAACGGGGATCAGGAGTGTGTGTGTGTGTGTGTATAAAAATCAGCAAAGTGGAGATTGTTTTCCCCTCAAAACCGTTTCCTCGCCACGAATAATAAAAGAAAAGCACGTCAGAGCAGAGAAAAAGAAAATACCCACAACCAGTCTCCAACAGTGTGTGTGCAACCCCCGAAAAAAAACACACAACATTTACACAACAACTCAACAAAGTTAGTTTGGTTTCCTGTCTCCCTACGTCCTCCAACTAAAAACAACAGAGCAGGAGCTGAGGTGAGTGAACGCTCCTCTGATTTAAAACCTGTTGTACGTTCAGCTCTGAGCTCCGGGTGGTCGGGGAGGAGCAGACGCTTGATTCAAAAATAAAAGCTTATACAGTACGAGGGACAACGAACAGCAGCAGAAAGTGTCTGGCTGCTCTATTTCTACTTTGAGCTTCCAACCTGCTCCTGTGGGTCCCTGGACCGAGCAGCAGGGGGCGCCACCCTGCTCTCACACTTTACAGAAGCGCGGTGGTTGTGGTTTCCTGGCGAGCTAACGAGCTAACCCAAGCAATTTGCGACCAATGCGCTGACTAGCCGTTAGCTGACTAGCCGGCGCGATCAAACACGTGTCACGTGACACGACAAATCAGTCGGGGGGGGGGGGGACGATTTAAAATGTGACACGTAAGAGCTTCTCTGTTGGAGAGGAGAGACGAGAGAACGCAGAAGGTCCTCCAGATTTTTTACAACGTCGAGCGGGATCGTCCGTCTCTGAGCCGCTGCTGCAGAAAACGCCGACTCCGGTCCGAAATGAAGCAGGAGCTGGTCGGGTGGTGTTTGAAGCACGGAGCGCTGTCAGCGGGTGGAGCTCGTGTACAAGTGTGTGTGTGTGTGTGTGTGTGATTGTCGCTCGTCGTCAGTGCATGGAAATGCGCAGGTCGGGATCCTGCTCCCCGCCACCGCCGACCAACCCCAGCTCGGCGACCCCGCTGCGGCGCTTCCACGGGGACTCGCCGCCGCCCGCCGTCACTTCGACGACTGCACCGTCTCCTGCAGCGACAGGCGGGACCGCGCCGGCGGGAGCGCCACCATCACGGACGGGACGCCGCTCAGCCTCCACGGCAGGAGGCCCAGGAAGCCGTCCTGGCGGCGCGTGTCCAGCGTCAGGCTGAGCGCTCGCTGCGGGGGGGTCGGAGGCGGCGGAGGAGGAGGAGGAGGAGGAGGAGCGCGGGCGGCGCTGCAGGTCCTGATCGAGGGAGTAGTAGAAGGTGGAGCAGGACGTTGGGGAGGGAGAGGGGAGGTCACCGCGCTCCTGGAGAGAGAGGAGGAGGTTAGAGGAGGTGGAGAGCGGCTGCTGTGAGGGATGGAGGGATGGACGGATGTGCGGGTGGATGATGGACGGATGTGTGGGTGGAGGATGGGTGGATGATGGACGGATGTGCGGGTGGAGGTTGGACGGATGTGTGGGTGGATGATGGACGGATGTGCGGGTGGATGATGGATGGAGTGAAGTGAGATGAAGAAGAGCAGAGAATAAAAGGTGAAGGGGAAACGTCTCTTCGTTCAGCGTGTGACCGAGAAATCATCTGTTGTTATATATAAAACGCATATATGATCAATAAGACACCTGATCAATACATTTGGAGGTGATTTGATTGACAGGAACATGCAAATGAGGTGTTATGGGTTAAATGAGGTTGTGCAAACACAGTAAGGATCAGCACGGCAGCCAATCAGAGCCGGGATCCGGGCTCAGGTCCGGCGCCGTGGACGGTCCGTGCAGTTACGAGCGACACGTACGAAGCGAGCGGCCGAGGGGCGGGACAGGAAGCTGAGAGGCGGCCGGTGATTGGATGGCGAGCGGCAGCAGGAGGGGCGGGGCTCATTTGGGGAGGGTTAGTACGTCACTGTCAGACCTCACTCTCTGGAACACACACACACACACACACACACACAGGGAAAACAGAAACACAACATGGCAGAGGGTTAGCGGGACAAGAAGAAGAAGAAGAAGAAGAGGCAGCTCGTGATGAACCGGGCTTTTGCAGGGTTCTGGTTCTGGACTCGGGATCACTGTGAACGTTAAGACGTGAGTAACGAGAGAAAAAAACCAGAGCGGTGGCCAGAGATGACGCCCGTCGGCCCGCGGGCCCCGGTTCCGGTTCCGTCGCCTGGAATCGCGGGGTTCGGCTAACGCGCTCCTGGAGCGACTCCGCCCGCATCGCGGTCCAGGTTCCTAAGACTAGAGTTCTGCTCGGGTTCTGGACACGACACGGGAACTCTCGGGGGTTTTCAGGTTCTGCAGGTGCAGCTGTGCTGTTAAAGGGCCATTCCGCAGCTCCTGCAGGCTGGAGGGTCAGCGCTCAGAGAGGAGGGTGGTGGCAGGGGTGGATGTG
>JAFBJZ010000817.1:795000-807500 GCA_016785225.1 Psettodes erumei
GTCTGGCGCCGCGGCCGCTTCCTGTTCCACTTCCTGTTTCACCACAGAGGACCCGCCAAACCGCTCAGGTGAAAAAAAAAAAACAACACACCTGAGAAAAGCCTCAGCCAATCACGTTAGGTGTTGCGCTCAACGCGGTTTCATTTTCTACGACGACGCGGCTCGCTTCCCTTCACCGACACCGGTTAACACGACGCGTCTGACGCGCGACTCATCGAAGAGGAATGTGCGCGCACACACACCTGTGCGTGACGTGTCGACGCGCACACACACACACACACACACACCTGTGGGTTGTCCATGTACCACAGCAGGCCGCCCTGCTGCGTGTCCAGGATGAAGTAGCGGCGCAGGAACCGGCCGCTGCTCTCGTTCTCCTCGATGTCCAGGAAGCCGCAGATGCGATTCTGTCGGTCCACGTAAGGCATCGCGACGCCGACCAGCCGGGCCCGCCCTGGGGCATCACAGGAAGTACTGCGGGACACACACACACACACACACACACACACACACACACACACACACGGTGTCACTCATCAGCCGACACACTCGGAGAAGAGGGGGTGTATAACTCGATTGGGAGGCAACATGTGGGTGAGTAACGGTCCCGCCGCCGCCGCCGAACCATCGGTCTCCTCAGACCAATTGTGTCGCTCCAAGCAGGTGACCCCCCCAAATATAACAACAGCAACGGGTGGATTTCGTGCCCCCCCCCCCTTTGCGAAGCGAGCCAGGTACAAAAGGTGTGCAGGTCTAGAAAATGGGTCGTGTAAACATGTGCGTAACAAACGCCTGACAAGTTCTGGCACTGGTTAAAGTATGCAGGGATTAACAGAGCAGGTGCTGGGCGGATCATCACACACACACACACACACACACAGAAAAAAATGGCTCCCAGCAGCACTCCACTCACCGTGTGTGTGTGTGTGTGTGTGTGTGTGTGTGTGTGTGTGTCTGGAAAATAAATAAAAAAAGATAACAATGGAGAAAAGCAGCTCTGGACGGAGCCGCCGTGTCTTTAAACCACTATTGTTATGACTTCTGCATCTGTTTCCCTCATTGGCTGTTTACTCTCACTCACACACACACACACACACACACACACACACACACACACACAGCCCTGTCAGTCAAGACAGGCAGTGGCAGCCAGGTTGGGGTTTTTTTCTTGGCTGAAGGGGAACATGCCTCGGCTCCTCACCTGTGGGCGGTCACACGTACAGGTAGGTGCTAGAGGAACCTTCTGGTTTCCCCTTAAAGGCTCGTTCCAACTCGTAGTGTGTGTAAACACACACACACACACACACACACACACACACACACACACACACACACCTCACATGTTTAATTTAAATCACGGGAGGCCACAGCAGATTCCAGACCAGTGTGACAGACGCACTTTTTTTAAAAAAAAGGCCAGTTTAGTGTGAAACAGTGGAGGCTGCACTGGGATCAGCCGAGCACCGACACACACTGTGACGACATCCCTATGGGAACACACCTTCGACACTGAGCCCCCCCTTCACACACACACACACACACACACACACACACAAACACACACACACACACACACACACACACACACACACACACAGTACAAACATGCTAACCCTGCTAATAATAGCCGCCATGGTAAATAACAGTCACCAGTGCTCGACCCCCCCGGCGGACACAAACCGCTGTCACGGGCCTGCGAGCACCGTTTCCTCTCCCGCCTCCATTAACCGTCGGGACCGACACTTCACAGTTGGGAATTATCGTCATTATTATTATTATTGTTGTCGCCGTCGTCGTTGTTGTTGTTTACGGGTCTCTATATGCGCGCGAGCGGTGCGGTTCCGGAACGCGGGTCGCGCGAAACTCGGGCGGAACGTCGGATTTACTTACACAGTTCGGCTCAGCCCGAGTCCAGTGTGGCGGCAGCGGCAGCAGCTGTTTTCGGCACCGCCGTCAAGTCGCGCGGCAAAGGGGCGCGCGCACAGCTTCCGGTCTCGGCTTCGACAAATAAAAGTGTGTCTCGGCGAAGTGACGTAAAGTGAAGTGAAGTGAAGTGAAGTGAAGCCGCCTGTCGCCCACGGGCTGGAATTAAACCGCGACACTTTAATTAATCTCGACACTTCCGGTTTTAACGTGAATTAGCAAATGCTAGCATGCTAACACACGGCTTTATAACTGTTTCACATCAGTAGTTAGCATGTGAAGCAGCGGTCGTACCATGACGTCCGCTGCTTAACTCCTGTCTCGCTGCCCCTTGAGAGGTCCCGACCCTCACGTTGAGTAACATTCAAACTTTGCACTGTAAAGTACTGCGGCGTCCCTCATTCAACCGAGACAACTAAAGTCGGTTTTAATCACACCGGCTCTCGCTAAAACAACAGTAAAAAACACTAGCTAACTATGCTAGCACAGTGCACAAACTAACGCCGGCGTGATTGACAGGCTTCACAGCCAATCAACGCACGGCTAGCACTGACAGTTCTGACGCCGAAACAACGTTTTTTTTAAAAAAAAAAACTAGCTAACTCTGCTAGCACAGAGCACAAACCGACACCGGCGTGATTGACAGGCTTCTCAGCCAATCAACGCACACCTGGCACTGACCTCCGATCCTGTGCGAACTACGGACGATGTCGTTGATACTAGTTGATCTTTTATTTTGAAGGCGCAGACAGTTCCTCGCGGTCTCATCACCGGTAACTCGACGCTGCAGATTTTCAACCAATCCACGAAGTTCAACTTGTTTTTTTTCCCTCGCGATCTCTTTGCAAGGGATGATGGTAAATGCAGTTCAACAGAAAGGACACTGGGGAGCGAGAACAAGGTCACCGGTCAAAGGTCAAGAGCAGGACTGTGGATTCTGTGCCTTGCTTCAGGGCACGCATTCATTCAGAACCATGTGATGTTTTTGTGCAACTGTAAATCTGCAATTTTTGCAAACAGAAGAAATATCTCAACTGAATTTTTTAATGAAAATTTATAAAATAATAGATCAAAAATTAAAAAATATATAAAAATAGAGGGGGGGTGAGAGAGTGGGGGAAGGAAAAATGTAAAGGGACACACACACACACCTGCATAGAAACTGAAAGGACCCACAGAAGAGGAAACAGAACCAGTAATGCAAACTTGGGGGATTTCCAATGGGCTGTTTCTGGCCTTAACTGTGTGTGTGTGTGTGTGTGTGTGTTGTTTCTGAGTGCCTGGATTCATTCCAATGGAAAGGTGTTACAGTGTGTGGACAGCAGCTCTCTGTGAGGAAGTATGAATAAAACAAACAGAACAGAATGAACATAGAGACTGAGAGACAGGCTGCGTTCACAACAACGTCTTCATACATGCAAATATACTGTTCATCCTACACTCCTGCACAAACTTCTGCACGACGCCACAAGCAGAAATGAATTAGATGCAAACGCTGACATCTGGTGGTGACAGATAAAAGTCAAAGCAGAGGAAAACTGCTCTTTTCCTTTGCTCAGATCTGCATTTTCAGGTTTGTTCCTAAAATGCTGCGATGAAAATCCAAATCTTCTGCTCACAATATGTTGATCCTCGCTCCCAGTAAAGAATAAAACACAGCAGAGGAGCAGGAAATGCAGGAATGCGTGTACGGGGATGAAAGATCGGCCCCAGAAGCCAAAGAATTACGCCTGACTTGATAACATGAAACCCACTGGCACTGAATGTTGGAACAGGATGTGAAATTGTGAGATACAGGATCCTCCGTTACAAGATACTGGGCCGTTTGTGCATTTGTAGACTGTGGCACTGTGGAAGCAAATGACTTGGAGGAGCCAGAATTTAAATTTAATATGTCCCTTTGACCCAAACACATACCAAACACCATATTAGCTTACCATTTAAAAGCTGTTGCTGCTATTGCTACAACTACAACCACATATCTCATCTCTTAGATGTTGGGGCTTTGTAGTATAAAGAGTGAATTGCTAAAAATCCCGTCCCTATCCTCTCTGAACCTCAATCTCCAAACAAGCGAGGGCAGTAAGTCACTTGGCTTCCCCTCTCTCTGTCTTTGCCAGAGTTTATCCTGTATGGTTGCTATCTGCTGGATGTCAAAGGCCTAATTGTTTGTAAAGGAGCGCTGCCAGCACAGATGCCAGCCCCTGTTTCAATCTATTCTTCAAAACTGTATGACGCCGGGACACTCCAGGTTTCCACCACCGCGCTCTGCCAGGTTCTCAACAACCAGCGCCTACTCGGGGAGCTTTTGGCATCGTCGCGAAACAGTCGGATCTGAATGTTGGACCCCTCGCGGTACAGTAACGTCAGCCTGCTGGTTGGCAGGAAGGCCGACGCTGGCACAGGGGCTGCAGCATGCCACTCAGGGATTTCAGCCAGGCTTAGTGCTCCACAGTAACTTTTGGAGCGGGTCTTTGTGGTTTGAAGAAGCGAGGCCTGATGCCAGGGTGACCTGAGTGCCCTGAAGAAACAGACAGGCACAGCAGGGTGCATGTCAACAAGCACTGGGATCATTTCAGGGCCTGTGTCAAATGGTGAAGACCGGCCATCTACCCTGGCGTCGTCCTCCCATCTCTCCTGTCAAAAAAAACAAGAAGACAGAGACATATTTTTAAATATACAAAATAGTGGTCTCACAGATCTGTCCCCTGTCTTTCAGAGACTAAAAACATGTAAAAAGAAGTGGAAGATCAATGCAACTACTACATGAGGAAACAAGGCTAGCTGCCAGTGTTACTTGTAGCGTGGCTGCAGATCCAGTCCAGGTTGGAGCGGTCACACCCACACAGAATGAGGACGTAGTTACTGAGTTATTATTTTTCATAGTTTGGATACCATACTTTGAATAGTTGTTGTTTGACCTATCCTCTCATATCCTGCATGTCATGTATTTAACCAACAGCCTACTATATTTTTTATTTAATTTATTTTTTATTCATGTTTTACAGGATGTGGTTCCAGTATAACGCTGTTAATGCAACGTCAGATGGTCTCTGATGTCTAATTTCATATAAATATTCAATCTAAATATCTGCTCCCATAAAATAAATAAAAACTCACCTTTTTCATAGTAACTAAAAACGTTTTTTTCATATTGCGGTGTGTCTTTATTTGTTTTTACATTTTTCGTTTATCGTTGGTTTCATTTATCGCGGTGCATTTACTGCTCGTCATTTGGAATCTACCGTTTCACAACTTTAATGGGAGCACCTGAATGCAGCATTTGTAAGGATAAGATTGATGAAGCCACAAGTACGAAGATGAAAATATTGCATACAGTTGATTCCGGTTTGGATTTAAAAAATAAAATATAAAGTAACTGCGAAAAGCAAAGGTCATACTGTATCAACGGTATTGGAAAAAATCTACGTGGAAAACTTATTATTAAATCAGCCTTTTGATAATGTTCCTTGTTATATAAATACTTCCACGACGACTATGTTTAGCTAATGCCTTCCTTCCGTCGCGTCAATTTAAGGCTTTTATTTTTAAACCAGTTCCGGTAACGCTCGGCTATCTCCGGCGAACTTGACGCAGCGGGGGGAGTCCAATGGAAGCCTTTCGTCGCAACCCGGAGGAAACAATCGAGTGCGATTTAGCTCGAAAACAGGGTCCGAGTCGGTGAAACGGGGACACAAACCGCAGCTTTTATCGACAGTCTGGATCCGCGGCGCTCTCCGCCCTGTTTCAAACCCGCCGGTTCGTCTTCAGCGGCGCCTCTTCGGCCTTGTTTATACTGTGCAGAGCAGCTCGAATCAGGGAAGCAGGCCCGCTCCTGTGCGAGTTTTAACGGCCGCCTCGGCTCTGGAGTGTGTTCTGTGCGGATCGGCCCTTTAGCTCACCAAGTAAGTGGAGAGACGCGCGGCGGCCGGTGCCGGTTCCGTAAGAGACGTGCTGTCCCCGTTTGGGTTTTCGGTCGCGGCGCGAGATGATGTCAGCTTGTAGTTATTGTTAGCCGATAGCTTCGAGCTAGCAGTTAGCCGGAGTGACGGCTCTTGTCTTCGCCGCTGAGCTGTTTTGCTAATGCTAGCGTGCTAAAACCCGAGCTAGCGTTAATGGCAACTCGGAGAAACGCGTTGTATTTGCGCGTAACACTTATCTGGTCGCGTCAGTACGCGGTCGCGCTGCGTGATGTGTCTCCCTCCGACCTCTTGCCGTTCCCATTAATTCCCCAGCTAGCATCCTGCCAGTGTTGTTAGCAGCCGCTTAGCACCGTTAGCTAGCGCTGGCAAGCTAACGTTAGCTTTGTTTTGCCAGACCAGCTGGCTGAGAAGTACTCAAGCTGCTAGCGCCTCATTTTCACAGCTAGCTGTGGGTGTGTTAATGTAACTCGATCATAAACTCTATGTCACTGATGTAGCGGTGAGAAAATAACGCATTTTAAAGTTTCCTTGCGTAAAGGACGTTAAGAGGCTAATCTTATGTTGACTAATGTATGCGTTTAATCATCTGAGCACGGTTCAGTCTTTTAATTACAACTAAAACTACAGTCCAGCACAAAGGTTATGGAGTCACATCCCCCACGTCCATGAAATGTGTTCTCGTCGACTCTTAAATGAAGGTTCCGGTGTTTTTTTTGTTCCCTTGTCCTCTCGTCCCAGAGAATATGACCCAGATGCAACAATGACATCCAGATTTGGAAAAACCTACAGCCGCAAGTCAGGAGAGGGCACGTCCAAGTTCGACGAGGTCCTGTCCACCAAGAGACGCACCCTCAGCACCAAATGGGGCGACACCACCTACAAGGCCAAGGTGGGCTCCAAGCGCGCCGGCGCCGCCAAGAACGACTCTGTGCTGGAGGTGTACAAGAAGCCCCGTCCGTGCGCAGAAGGCCTGGAGGACCCGTTCGGGTTCGACAGCGACGAGGAGTCCAAGCCGGTGTCGTCGCGGATCGGCAGCAAGTCGTCCCCCGCCAAGCCGGCCTCGGCGGAGCCCCCCCAGGCGGAGAGGCCGGGCCTCTCTCTGGACCCGGGGAGCAGGTCCAGCCTCCAGGGAGCGTCCACCGCCCTGCCGTCAGCTCGGGGGGCGTCATGGCTGCCCAGTGACAGGAGCCAAGCCCGGGTGACGGAGGACACGGCTCGCTTCTTCAACAGCAGCGGTGGCAGCACAGGTAACGGGTGGAGTCCTGGTACACATGGATTAGACCTAATTCTGTACTTGCAGCATTTGATATTGACTGATCTAATGATGAAGTTAGTCTCCTAATTGTTTAGCCTGTAAAATGTAATATCATAAGATGTTACTGGACTTCATGGCTCTAATTTAATCTTAGCGACTGCTGAAAGATGAACTTTATATAATGTGGATGGATAATAAGATAACGGTGAGTGAGTGGAGCTCCTGTTTGAGACGTGAAGACGTTTGAATGTCTGCGATGTCACGGCGACAGTAAAATGTCTCCTTGAAGCCGTCGACCAATCGGAGAACGCTTTTCTCCCGTCGGGATGGAGAACCCATCTGGACGGAGTCCCGACTGTTACGTCGGCGGGTTCGATCCCCGAGGAGCACGTTAACATCACACGCTGTTTTTTTTTTTTTGGCAGAAACGCACAAACCGTGCTGGGGGGAGGGGGCGACGTCCCCCGCGGGCTGCGTGCGAGCCTGAAGGCCGACGCCTCGCGTTTAATCGCTGCAGTTTGTGCGACGGTTGATAAACGCTGTGTTGTTTCTGTCGGCCGCTCCACGTTTTAGACGTCAGCGATTTTCACTTTTTCATCGGCGGCCGTCCCTCGGCTTCGCGTGACCGCCGCTGGCCGCCCGCCAGAGACGCGAGTGATCGGGCTCACGGCCGCTGGTTTTTTTTTTTTTTCCTTGTTAGCGCCGTAAGCCAGCGCGGCGCCGAAGTTCAGCTGAGCCGCCGGCGTGCGCGACCCCGTTATCGGCGCTGTTGACTCAGTAAATATGACAAAATCCTTGACCAAATAACTCTTCTGAGAAAATGTGCCAGTGGAGCTGACGCCTGCTACTTTCACAGAGATATTTATAACTGAGGCGGTGTTTATTTTGCTGAGCCACGGGAGGAATCCATTTAGAAAATCTATGCTGCTTCACTGTAAATACCAGTAAAAGCTAATGTAGGACGCCGCGCTGAAGTTGTGCAGCGTCTTCCCTTAAAGGACGTCCCGAGCAGACCCGCGGGATCGGGACAGTCGACGCATGCCCCCTGTCGTCCCTAAAAAAACGTCCCTGTGTGTGTGTGTGTGTGTGTGTGGGGGGGGGGTTACAGTTTGTCACCTGCTCACCTGAGACCAGATGATGTAACAGCTGACGAGGGTCACCTCCTGTACGATCCCTCTCAGCTGAGGACTGTGTGATGCTGTGTCATTTACCCACAGCACAGTTTACAGCTTTCAGCCTTAATAATCCCCTTCACACACACACACACACACACACACACACACACACACACACACACACACACACACACACACACACACACACACACACACACACAGGAAGCTCTCCGCAGGTCGGATCTTTCCGTGGGAGTTTATTTCTTCAGATAAGGAGAGAGCGAGGAAGTGACAGAAAACAAAACAAAGCACAGACGCACACGCTATTTGATTTTAACGCCGCAAAGCAATTTCCTGTCTGTGCCACCCAGAACTCTGTGTGTGTGTGTGTGTGTGTGTGTGTGTGTGTGTGTGTGTGTGTGAGACCTGTTTTCATCTGTAAAGGTGCTTTCTGAAATGGTGCAATGGTTTGTGTACACCAGTTTTTTTTGTGCGAGCAGCGGGTGAAGTTAACCATAAGCCCAACTGTTGGCACAGAGCGTCATTGATCGTTGACGCCGGTGCTGGAAAAATCAATCGGTTAATGGGTTAGTTGATTTCCTGTCTGTCTCCAGTTTGGGTTTTTGTTTTTTTTTCGCTGGTGCCGGTTCTGACCCGCTGGTTCTGACTCCTCCTCCTCCACAGGAAAGTCGCAGCAGAGTTCCCTGTCGTTGCCGGAGAACCAGCACAGCTACTCCTGGTACCAAAACGCGTCAGAAAGCGACAAGAAGCCGCTGGCGCAGACCACCACCCTGAAGACCGGGTCCAAGGCCGAGTCCGCCTACAACTCCTGGGACGCCATCATGGGCCTCCGTCCGCCCTCGCCCACCCAGGAACCCCGGAACCCGGCCCCCACGCTCTCCTGGGCCTCGGCCCGGCACGAGAAGCCCCCCTCCCCCCCGCGGCTCCGGAGCCCCAGCGAGAGCGAGGACCTCGGGGGCGACCCCGACTTCCTCGTGGAGACGTCCGAGTTCTCGCAGACCTCCTCCTCCTCCTCCTCCTCTTCGCTCGTGAGAAACTCGAACTGTCGGACGTACAGGAGGCCCAACAAACAGGGCAAAGCTCAGGACTCCCCCGGGTTCGCCAGCGCCGTTTTGGGCTCGGACCCTCCCAAACCCTCGGCCGACGGCGGTAACAAAACGGCGGGCGGCAGAGGGGGGCGGGGCAGGACGAGGGACTACACGGTGCTGCACCCCTCGTCCATGTCCATGTGTAACGTCACCATCCAGGACCGAGCGGTGGAGGAGTTCGGCAGCGACCCGGCGTCCTCCGGCGGCGGCGGCGGGTCCGGCGGCACGACGGAGCCGGGAGAGACGGGATGGCAGCGGAAGAAGACGGAGCAGCAGAGCACGAGGTGGGACACGGCGCGAAGACCGCGGGGCGTGCGGTTCTGGTTCAGAACGGGTTCCCGTTAATGCAAACGCGACCCGGTCTCTCTCTGCAGGTTCAGGCCGACCCAGACCAAGTCCAAGAAGGAGAGCAAGCTGGACCTGTTCGGGTTCGAGGACGCGGACGCCCACCAGGAGGAGAACAGCGGCGACAACGCCGACAGCAGGTCCAGTTACAAGATCAAGTACTTCGGCTTCGACGACATGAGCGACAGCGACGGCGACGACGGCGCCCCTAAAGTGAGGAGGCGGGCCAAGAAGACCGCCGTCGCCAAGGCGACGGCCCCGGCGGTCACCCTGGAGGAGACGCCCCCCTACGACCCGCCGGACCCATTCGAGAGGCTGGAGAGCCGCGAGAAACCGGCGCCCAAGGACAACAAGAAGAACTCGGAGAGGCAGGAACGCAGGATACGAGAAGGTGAGGCCCCGCCCCCGCCCCGCCCCCTCCGGCGAGCCCCGCCCCTCCCCCTCACGGCGTTTCCCGTGTTTTGCAGACGTGCTGGACTTCTCTGAAGACGGCCTCAGGGTGGTGGCCGGGGCCCCCAGGAGGCCGCCCCAGGGCAAACCGGCCGAGAAGAACCCCGACAACTTACGGAGGATCTTCAGCGCGCACAAGAAGGTCAGACACACACACACACACACACACACAAGTCCTGTGTCCTTACGCCGCTGAAAATAGTCCCCCAACAGAGCGTGAGCCTGCTGAGTCAGGGAGGTCCTACTTCTCTGCACACCTGCAGGTACCTGTGGAGACGGGACGTCCACCTCCACGCTGCGTGGCTCAGTGCTGTGTGTGTGTGTGTGTGTGTGTGTGTGTGTGCGTGCGTGTGTGTGTGTGTGCGTGGGCAGAGCAGTAGAGCTGAGCAGGAAACGTTTCTCGCTTGTGCGTGAGACTCGCAGCAGGTGAAACGGCGCCTCCAGTGTGAGTCTTTCTCTGCACCTGGTGCAGCTTGTGCGATTTGTGCGTTTTGCGTCGCGTTGGACTCCCCGAGCCGAGCGAGGCTGCTCTTCATCACAGCCGCTTGTTAAACGTGTTCGCAGCGTTTTAACTCGGCGGGTGCGAAGTGATTTGTCGTCGTAATTAGCGCGGCTCATTTCTGAACTCCGATCAGTTTGAGTGAGTGTGTGTGTGTGTGTGTGTGTGTGAGAGACAGCCGTGTACACACATGAGTCACGGCCTCTGGTGTTTGCAGGTTGTATTAATAGATTCGTGCGTAGGAAGCAGAGCCATCATTCTGGAAATCAATGCTCTCTGGTTTAGAGGCGGCTCACTGCTGGATTATGAACCGGTCTCTAACCGGCCCCACATACTTCATACATCAGTTACTTCAGACGGGATGAAGTATGCGAGTATAAGTACACGCTGCCCCCTGTCATTAGTACTGGAGGACACGGCCGTACGTACAGGAGATGTGTTTGGGTCTTGGCCGACGTCCCGCAGGAAGTGAGTTGAGTTCATTTTAGTTCTGTGTTGATGCTCGTCCCGCACTGAGTTCAGCCGCCCCCCCCCATCTGTCCCATGCTGCTTAGAGACAAGTGGGCGGGGCCGGCGTCCGCCTGTGTCATTGTGTGTCACAGATTAATGCGGGGGGGGGTTTAATTCGGTGTGTTGATGTTCCAGCACGGCAGAGCTCATCCCCGAACTCCTCCTTTGTCTCGGCTTATTAACCCTGTGGAGCCCCCCCCCCCCCCCCACACACACACACACACACACACACACACAGACACACACACACACACCTCCCTCAGTGCTCAGCCAGCTCTCTCTCTCTTTTCTTCTCCCCGGCCCTTCCCTCCTTCTCTCTTTTTGTTTTCCCATTATGAACGCCTCAGCGGCCGCCAGCCACAGGTTTGGCAAGAAC
Organism: Psettodes erumei; assembly: GCA_016785225.1. Lineage (NCBI taxonomy): Eukaryota > Metazoa > Chordata > Actinopteri > Pleuronectiformes > Psettodidae > Psettodes > Psettodes erumei. The sequence continues at coordinate 806,506 of JAFBJZ010000817.1, forward strand.
GCACGAAGAAGAGTCGAGCCAAGGATGAGGCCGTGTGTGTGTGTGTGTGTGTGTGTGTGTGTGTGCGTCCTGCTGTTTGATCAGCGCTGGCCGACTCGCGCATTGTGAAAGAACAGATCCGTCACGTAGTTTTTAGTGAGAAGGCGTCGACGCGAACGCTCGGCGGCGCCGGACGAGCTCCGTCGCTCAGGGGGCGCGCGGCGACCTCCAGTCTTTGAAGTGTGTGTTTTGTTGTGTGTTCGTTGTCGCAGTCTCCCACCAAAGCCGTGTACAACGCCCGACACTGGACGCTGGAGAGCGAGGAGGAGCCCCCGCCGACGTTCTTCTCGCGCGCGCAGGCCGCTCCGGTAAACACGCACGCGTCACGATCAGGAAGTGCAGCAGCGTTTTCCGTTTCCTCCTTTCACGCCGGCCCTCCTGCGTCTCTCCAGGCGGCGGCGGCGGCGGCGGCGGGAGCGCCGGCCTCGGCCGGAGGATCCGGGAAGGAGCCCGCCGGCGCCCAGAAGGACGACGGCGTCTTCAAGGCTCCTCCCCCTCCTCCCAAGGTCACCAAGTGCGTCACCGTCCCCACGGATCCCTACCAGGACACCGTCACCACGCTCAAGTGCCGCAAAGAGCACAAGGAGGTATACACACACACACACACACACACTCGTACACGCACACACACACACACACACCAGCGCGGAGACGTCAAACGTCCGCCTGTGTCCCGCAGCTGTACACGGTCGTCCAACACGTGAAGCACTTCAACGACGTGGTGGAGTTCGGAGAGAACCAGGAGTTCACCGACGACTTCGAGTACCTGGCCACGGGTCTGAAGAGCGGCCAGCCTCTCAACACACGATGCCTTAGGTAACGCACACGCACACACACACACACACACACACACACACACACACACACCTCTCTCTCGTTGCAAAGCACTCAGACGAAACGTTGTGCGTGCGTCTGTGTGTGCAGTGTGATCAGCCTGGCGACGCGCTGCGCCATGC
>JAFBJZ010000817.1:812500-822500 GCA_016785225.1 Psettodes erumei
ATGGTTTCTGTGTGTGTGTGTGTGTGTGTGTGTGTGTGTGTGTGTGTGTGCGGTAGCTGACCTCTGCTCTCTCTCTGTGCAGTGTGACGTCGGCACCACAGGACAGAAGTCCATCTCCCGGATAATTGACTATCTGGAGCACTGCTAGAAAGAAGCCTGTCTCACACACACACTCTCACACACACACACACACACACACACACACACACACACACACACACACACACAGCTATCACCATCATCGTCATCATCACCTCAGTTTAAAGCTCACAGCTGGAAGAGGGCGTGTTGCTTTTCTTCATCGTCACCTTGTCCTGGGACCAGACCTCCTCCTCCTCCTCCTCCTCCTCCTCCTCCTCCTCCAGTTAAAGAACGTTCCACCATTTTTTTTTGTTTCTCCTCCATCAGCGTGACCCCCCCCCTATTTTTAACTTCCTGCCCACTTAATTTTCTTCTTCTTTTATTTGTAAAAGTTGCTCAGGAGCATTTCGATAGATTTTCCTTCAAAGTGCCCCCCCCCCTGTGGAAATCAATGACAGATGAGAGTGAGGCTGTCATTTTGCCCCCCCCCCCCCAGCTGATAAACTCCAAAACAACTCGAGTGGTTAAAAAAAACAAACGCTCACTTTCCTCCTCAGTTTGAATGCGACGACCAGCCTCCTCCTCCTCCTCTTCCTCCTCCTCTTTGTGCTGCTTTGACCTCCGGGCTCTGTCGGGAGGAGGCAGCTTGAGGCCGACGAATCAAAAGTATTGATCCTCCGGGCGGCCAAAGAGCGGAGAAGTGGCCGGAGTTCAGGCCCTGAATTGCAGGCTTTTGTGGAGCGGCGGCGGCGGCGTTTTGAGGCGGAGCTGTCGATAAACGTTTGGGTCGCTCTTCTTCTCTGGGAATCAGAGCTTTTCTTCCCTCTTCAGCCTCGGCGGCTCAGACCAGCCCATTTCAAAGCGCCGGTTCTGACGCCCCGGGCCGGGCCGGAGCCAGACGACGCACCTGAGACGCGACGACCCTCCGGGTTGTTAAAACTCTGCAAAACTTTTGAACGACCGGAGGCAGAAACTTTTTTCTGTTTCTTTTCCCCTTTCAGAGAATCGATCGCCGCTTTGAGTCTCCGCGGGGCGCGAGCCCTCCGGATCAGAACCTTCCCTCCCTCGGCCGCTTTTCAATTACCACCCGCACGCCGCCGCTCGCCGCTCGCACAAGAGCCTTCAATTACGCCTCGGAGGCGAGCGACCCGGCCCGAGAGGTGAGGGCGCGCCGCTTTTCCTTCTCGGCCCGACCCAGTTCTCCTTCCTCTCGGACGGGAACGCTCTCGTGACGCGTTTCACGTCACGCGTGCAGTTTTCAGCTTATACGTAACGTGTCGGGGCCGTTAGAGAGAAAGAAAAATTCAATTAAATAGGTTTTTTTTTTCTTCCCCCTCCAACGACAGCAGTTTAACAAAACAGTATTTAAAAGCCGTCAAAAATTTAATTTTTAATTTTTATTTTTTTTTTTGGGGGGGGCAGGTTTGAGCTCCTGGGTCACGTTCCTGTTCAATTTAAAAATAATAATAATAATTCAGGTTTAATTTTTTTCTTCTTTTTTTCCACAGAAGAGATTTCTTGAAGTTCATCGAAACACGTTCATACTGTTATTTTGTTCCTGCGATCATCACACACACACACACACACACACACACAATTAAACCCTCACACTCCTTTTTATATATATTAAAAAAAAAGTTTACAAGAGCTTTATTCACAGACGTCTGGAAGAATGAATGGAAGAGCTTTTTGTACATAGTTCCTGTACATAGATCGACTTCCTCACGTAGGAGGAGAGGCCGCTGGGTAAATGTGGGGGGGGTGGGGGTGGGTGGGGTGGATGGGGGGGGGGTTGAGGGAGGTGTGTGTGTGGGAGGGGGGGGGGTTAAATTTAAATTTAGACCGGTAGACTCTACTTTTTTCTGAATCCGACTCTATTTTTCATTTTCTAAAGCCTTTTCTCCCGCGTCGTTTCGGACAGACAGACAGAGAGAGAGCACCTGCAGGAAAACTTGATCTTTGTACCAATTTCCAGACCGATGTCTTTGGTTACCTGTACATAATTTTAAAAAAAATAATAAAAATTGCTACTTTCAATACTTCCTGCTCGGATTTTCTATCTGGAATATGTTCCGTTTTTAAGAATTTTCTCAAAATTCAATTTGTTTCTCTGGAGTTTAGTTTTTCTTCCCCTCATTAATAAAAAATGATATTTTTTTTTCTTTCTTTCTTTTTCAGCTTAAAAACTGTTTGGCCATGAGGAAAGAAATATGTCCCGTAATAATATAATACAAGAAATTCATGGTCTTCATGTTCGCTGGCGAGAAAAATATATTTAAACTGGTGCACAGAAGTAAAATATGTAAAAAGTACATAACAAATGGAGAAAGTTGGAGTCGTGTCCTCTTGTTTTCTGCAGAAGCCACAGGAACCAGATCACCTTCCGCATCCGCTCAGTCTTTCAGTGAGTCCCCGTCACAACTGCTCTGTGCGCCCCGGACCTCCGCCGTCAAAGTCCCGGACCGGCCCCTCCGGCGGCGCGGCCCCCGGGGCCCCCGGGGCCCGCGGGGTCTCCCCCTCCTGCAGCAGCTCGCTGAGGGTGGCGATGTAGATCTGCGCCATCTGCAGCGTCTCGGACTTGGAGAGCTTCTTGTCGCTCTCCAGGTTGGGGATGACGCTCCGGAGCCGGTCGAAGGCGACGTTGAGCCCCAGCATCCTCCTCCTCTCCCGGGCGTTGGCGGCCAGGCGGCGCCGCCTCTGCGCCCGCTCCAGCGCGCACTTGTCCGGCTGCAGGTAGCGCAGCGCGCCGCCGTCCGGCCCCAGACGCAGCTCCACGATGGCGCACGGGGGATCGCGGTGGTCGCGGCCGCCTCCGGTGCGCTGCAGCAGGGCGTGGATGTCGGCGCGGAGAGCCGCGGGGGCCGCGGGGGCCGCGGGTCCGACTCCCCGCTCCGGCTCCACCGAGACGAAGGGCTGGAAGAGGCTCTTACGCGGCGGCATGGCTCGAACTCTCCAGACGACCCGGTTCCGAGAACCTCCCCCCCGCAAAAAAAAAAACAAACACGCGGTGAGTTCGCCGCGCAGAGTCGCACACGCTCAACTTCCCCTCACTTTGACTTTGCGTGAATTTATGGGGAAGGGGGGGAGCCGCGGGGACGCGCGGCGCGTGCCCCCGGGGGCGTGGAGAGGGTCGTGTGCTGCCTAATGAACAGAGCCAGCGTCCGGCGGCGGGAGGTCCATTAACCGAGTTCATCAAAAGGGGATTAGAAGCGTCCGAGTGCGCCGCTGTGGACCGACACACGGAGGCGGCCAAGCGGGGGGGAGGAGGAGGAGGAGGAGGAGGAGGAGGAGGAGAGGCGCTATTTTGCATTTCTGTAAGTGGTTTCTGTTGCACTTAAAGAAAAAAAATAATAATCTGCTGTTACAAAAGTTGTTTATTTAATCTCCCTCGGTGGGGGGGGGATTAAAATTAGCACTAAAACGTTGGGATTACGCGAGAACGTTTCATTCACGAAAGTCCCGGCCCCCGGTTTATAATCTGTAAAACTTCAGCAGTTATAAGAGAAGACGGGGGCGAGTGACAGATTTGACCTTTGACCTCGCGGGCCCGGCTGCTGTTTTTTCGGAGGCGTCGCGTTCCCGAGGCTCATGGCGTTGTTTTCAGATTAGATTAAGAGCGTGGCGGCTCCCCGAGGTAAGAGCCCGGCGATGACTGACAGAACCTGGCACGGCCCGGCTCATCTGGACGGGCTCTAATAGGATTCACGTCCCGGCCGCGCCGCGTGCCAGCGCTCTGCCGGGCCGGGCCGGGCTGGGCCGGGCCCGCGCCTTTACAGACGCCTCAGCGTGGCGGCGGGGGAACATAAGGGCCCAGAGGAACCGCCCCCTCGGCCCGCGGGTCGCCCTCCGGCCCGGAGCACGTGGGGAGGTTTGGCTCACATGACAGTCGCTGGCACGCTCCGCTTTATTAAACCCAATCAAACGGCTCGTTGCGGCGACGCGGGCCGAGGATCAAACCCCCGGCGCCGCCGCCGGACGGGCCCGGCAGATGACGCCCCCCCCAGAGGGTTCTGCAAACTTCTGGATCTGAGCCCGCGTGACGCGACTTCGATGCCGCCACCCGAACAGAACGGGAGGAAGCGGAGCGTCCGCTCGGGCCGGCGGTTCTGAGGAGGTTCTGCTCCGCTTCGTTAAACCCGATGAAGCGGCGGGTCGCGGCCCGCGGGCGGACACGGGCCGCGGATCAAACCGCCTCCCGCGGGTCCCGCCTCCTGCCACCGGGTCAGCGAGGCGACACGGCCGGGTCTTCAGCTGTCACCTGCGACCGCTCTGCTGCTTTCCCACGTTCCGCCCGACTCAGAACAAACCGCCGGGTCGGACACGTTCTGGTTCCGGAGGTTCTGATCGGGTCGAGGTCCGGTTCCGCTTGGTGTCGACCGGTTCCCGGTAAATTCAGCCGCGAAGACGCAGAAGTTTGAGATGCGACTCAGGACCGGCTGAGTCAGCCACCTGGACAGGTGACGGTCGTCCACACACACACACACACACACACACACACACACACACAGATCAATGACCACACACAAGAGCGCACACAGAAACACACAAAGACTCCCATTTGTCTCATTTCACACTCCTTCCTTCCTCCCTCATTGTGTGTCCCTGCAGTGACACACACACACACGGACATCACAGGACCCTCCTGCAGCTGCAATTACTGCTCATTGATTAGGCCAGCTGTGTGTGTGTGTGTGTGTGTGTGTGTGTGTGTGTGTGTGTGTGAGGCGTTCACTTTCCTTCACACACACATTTGTTGGCACACGGTGAGACTCAGATTTATTTGTTGCTGCTAAAAGTGTTGCTGTTGTGTTTGTGTTGCTGTTGCTGTTGTGTTTGTGTTACAGTTGTGTTGTGTTTGTGTTACAGTTTTGTTGTGTTTGTGTTGCTGTTGTGTTGTGTTTGTGTTGTTTGTGTTACAGTTGTGTTGCTCTGGTTCCGGTCACGGCTCTCGTGGACAGACGGAAGCTGCTGTGCCGGGTCAGAACCAGCACCAGGAGATTCTTCCGCCATCGGGCTCATCTGTGGGGTTTCGGTGTGCGTTCACAGTGTAGTGTGTTACACACACACACACACACACACACACACACACACACACACACACACCCGTCTCTCCTTATTTCCTCAGCTGTCGGCAGCGTTGACAGGACGATCCGTCCGGGCATGTTTTTCTCACCGTGATAACTTGACCCCTGACCTCTACCTGTTTCTGCCCCCCACCCAGAACCCATGATTAATTATAGATGCAGCAGGTGTGTGTGTGTGTGTGTGTGTGTGTGTGTGTGTTGGGGGGGTGTCAGAAATGTCAGGCGAGATTATTAACGCTGCTCAGGAAGAGAGCGGGAGACGAGCCGGAGGATGAGCTGAGGGTTTGTAGGAACGTGTTGCCCCCCACACACACACACACACACACACACACACACACACACACACACACACACACACACACACACACACACACACACACACACAATGAGCTGGGCTGAGTGGACGGGTCAGAACCGACGAGAGCTGAGCCAGCCTTCAGACATGTGAGAACGAACTGATGAGGGAGACTGTGTGTGTGTGTGTGTGTGTGTGTGTGTGTGTGTGACCCGACCAATCAGGTCCCGGCGCGGCGGCGTAATGACATGTGACATCAGCTGATATGGGACCGACGTCTCATATTGATAAGAACTGAAATGTAGATCGTCCGTGTTTCTGTCTCCGCCCTGAGTTTTGCCTGCAGGCGTCCCTTCAGGCCGCACGCAGCCCAGACTGCCTGCACTAATGAACCTGAGAGGAACCACCCGGGGCTAAAAAAAAACCCAAACAGGTGGTGCTGCTGGTGAAGCTCGCTGCTGTGAGTGCCGGGTAATAAACCTGGATCAGAACCAGAACCTCTGAGACGTCACGAAAATAAACCGGCGGGTTCGGTTTCTTGTTTGTTTTTGTTTCTCGAGCGCCGTCGTTCGGATCCTCATCATCGTCGGCTTCAAACGGAACCGGCGCCCGGTCGGGGGCTGACTCCGGGCCGCGCTGGCGCCGGCCCGCTCCCCGACCCGACCCGACCCGACCCGGCGATGAAGGAGCCGTCTGTTTTCTCCGGCGGACGGAGAGTGACGTGTTTTGACATGTTGTCAAAGCGCTCACCGACGTCTCCATTATTCATGGAGCCGAGGATCCCCCAACACTTTGTCTCCTTCAGAGCTGAGGAGGAGGAGGAGGAGGAGGAGGAGGAAGAGGAGGCCCACACCTCACCGGCCTGTTCATGGACCATGTGACTCCAAACCCATCATCCAATCACATCCACGAATGAACTTCAGGTATGGCGAGGCAGAGTTGGTTTGTAAAGAGAGGAGATATTTTGTTTTTGCAGTTGCACACACACTCACACACACACACACACTCACACACATACACACACTCACACACACACACACACACACACACACACTCTCAGATGTTCAGACTTTGTCTCCGGGACAGTGAGGTGGACGCCGTCCTGACCCTGATAAACCTGGATCAGAACCAGAACCTCTGAGACGTCACGAAAATAAACCGGCGGGTTCGGTTTCTTGTTTGTTTTTGTTTCTCGAGCGCCGTCGTTCGGATCCTCATCATCGTCGGCTTCAAACGGAACCGGCGCCCGGTCGTCGGGCTGACTCCGGGCGCATGGGCGCCGGCCCGCTCCCCCCGACCTGACCCGACCCGGCGATGAAGGAGCCGTCTGTTTTCTCCGGGCGGACGGAGAGTGGCGTGTTTTGACATGTTGTCAAAGCGCCACCGACGTCTCCATTATTCATGGAGCCGAGGATCCCCCAACACTTTGTCTCCTTCAGAGCTGAGGAGGAGGAGGAGGAGGAGGAGGAGGAAGAGGAGGCCCACACCTCACCGGCCTGTTCATGGACCATGTGACTCCAAACCCATCATCCAATCACATCCACGAATGAACTTCAGGTATGGCGAGGCAGAGTTGGTTTGTAAAGAGAGGAGATATTTTGTTTTTGCAGTTGCACACACACTCACACACACACACACACACTCACACACACACACACACACACACACACACACACACACACACACTCTCAGATGTTCAGACTTTGTCTCCGGGACAGTGAGGTGGACGCCGTCCTGACCCTGAGAACCTCCGTCCTGTAAATAAGTCAGACGGTCAGAGGGAAAATAAACACACGAGTCATAAATAAAAACACGGAGCTGATGAGGCGGCGTCTCCATGACGACGGATCCAACCAGGAAGTGGATCTGAGCGGGTGCAGTGAACTCTGCAGCCTGCAGGGGGCACTGCTGCCCAACCGCTCTATGTGTGTGTGTGTGTGTGTGTGTCTCACAGAGGTTTGAACTGATTCCTCAAACATCAGTCACACATGTACTGTGACACTCGCTTTGTATTCTGCAGCTCGTACACACCGTGTGTGTGTGTGTGTGTGTGTGTGTGTGTGTGTGTGTGTGTGTGTGTGTGCGTGTGTGTGTGTGCGTGTGTGTGTGTCTGCAGCCACGCCGCAGTGTGTTGTCATGCAGAGGAGAGTTCCCTGGAGATTTTTTTTTTCGGTTGTTCTCTCACGGCGCGAAGCCTCGGGGGAGAGGGAGAGGAAGAGGCAGGGGACTCTTCATCAATAATTTAAGGTGCAACGCTGAAATCTGTCCCCCACGGAGTTCTGTGTGTGTGTGTGTGTGTGTGTGTGTGTGTGTGTGTGTGTTGGTCCCGCATGTCCACAGTTTAGAAGAGGGAAAACACTGAGTGATGGAGCCGGAGTTTGGTTTGTGCAGGAGGTCGGGTGGTGTCGGAGGTGGAGGAAGGTGGAGGAAGGTGGAGTAGGGCGTTCGCTCCGAACCCAAACGAAAGTGAGAGTTCGTGACGATTAATATTTTTGGCTTCTTGAATTGATCAGCGATTGTGATTCCTCCACGTCGGCTGGAAATTCAGATTTGCTGCAAACGGGGAAATTAAAATTGGAAAAATGAAACAAAACTATATTTTTCCCCCCCAATGAATTAAAAAAAAAAAAAAAAGAAAAACTTAGAAAAATATTTCTAAAATAACAAAAAAAAGCCTTTGGCCTTTTTCAGGGGTCATTTAAAATGAAATGTTTCTTATAAATAAGGCAGAAGAAGAATAAATCAGAATAAATCAGACCCACTAACCGTGACTGTCCTTCACAGGGAAACGTGTCTGCTGGGAGTTTCCTCAGCCGGGGGGGGGGGGCTCACCGAGGGAGGGGGGGCAGGACCACCTGTGGGGGGGGGGCAGGACCACCGAGGGAGGGGGGGCAGGTGAATCAACTCCCAGACAGAAGATGCTCTTACAAGCTGCTGGTGAAACAGAAGCAGGAAATCCAGCTCAGTCTCCTGGGTTCAGAACAATGCCAGCAGAAATACTACAATACTGGTACTACTACTAGTATTATTATAGTAATACCTCATCGATTATTTCCACAGGCGTCTCCTGCTGCAGTAACGAGCTCACGCACACACACACACACACACACACTGCTGCCCCCGAGAGAACGCCGAACGTGGATTCATCCGCCGCTGAAAATAGTCCCCGGGCTGCTCTGGGACCAGCGGACCCGGTTCTGACCGACAGAACCTGACGAACGCGCCGTTGGTTCTGGTCTTTACAGAAAACAGCAGCCTTTAAATCACTGTAATGTATGTGCTGTATGTGAAGCACACACACACACACACACACACACACACACACACACACACACACACACACACACACACACACACACACACACACAGACACACACACACACACACACACACACACACACACACACACACACACACACACACACACACACACACACACACACACACACACACACACACACACACACACACACACACACACACACACACACACACACACACACACACACACACACACACACACACACACACACACACACACACACACACACACACACACACACACACACACACACACACACACACACACACACACACACACACACACACACACACACACACACACACACACACACACACACACACACACACACACACACACACACACACACACACACACACACACACACACACACACACACACACACACACACACACACACACACACACACACACACACACACACACACACACACACACACACACACACACACACACACACACACACACACACACACACACACACACACACACACACACACACACACACACACACACACACACACACACACACACACACACACAGTGCATATATAACTGAGCTCTCATACCCATAAGCACTTTGTTGTTTCACTGCATCCAGGCTTGTATCGGGTATAATGATCCTGCTGGGGAGATGCACACACACACACACACACACACACACACACACACAGAACCCGTTGGGACCGGTGTAAAGATAAATTAATCATTGAAAGCCAAACTGGCTTCAGGCGCGGCCTGCTGCCTCCAGATGAATTTTTCACCAGCGAGCAGATCTGCTCTTCTTCTTCTCTCTTCTCTTCTTCTTCTTCTCTTCTTTTCTTCTTCTCCTCCTCTTCTTTTCTTCTTCTTCTCTTCTTTTCTTCTTCTCCTCCTCTTCTTTTCTTCTTCTTCTCTTCTTCTCCTCTTCTTTTTCTTCTGTTCTTCTTCTTTTCTTCTTCTCTTCTCCTTTTCTTCTTTTCTCTCAGTCCCTCTCGTCTGCCGTTCGATAAACACGTTTTTTTTATATTATTATAATTTTTTTCTGCTTCAGGTATCCTCAGGCTGCTGCCGGTTGTTGTTGTTGTTGTTGTTGTTGTTGTTGTTCATCATGGCGTGTTCAGCTTTTTACAGGACGGAGAGAATGTAAATGTTGTTTTGCGGCGCCCGCGGTGGAAACAGTTTGGATCGGGTTCGATTTGTTCGGCTCGCCGTCCGACGTGCGTTTCTGACTGAGCGG
>JAFBJZ010000817.1:827500-837500 GCA_016785225.1 Psettodes erumei
CCGGAACCACGTTTTGGACCCCCCCGGTCCTGCTGCAGAGCCGGGAATGTTTCCGGACACGGTTCGGGTTGTCCTTTGCCTTTCGTTGGGCGACGTACCCCCCAAAAATGTCCTGTGTCGGCCCCGGCGTCCAGATGTTTCAGATGTTCCTCAGAGGCGAGAACTGAGGAAGGCGGACTGGAACCTGGTTCAGAACCTGGTCCAGAACCTGGAGAAGGAAGGTGCAGTTTCCTTCTCCAGGATCTCTTCGGATCTTTAAACCACCTCCTCCGGTCTTTACTCGTCTTCGGCCCCCGGCGTCCAGATGTTTCAGATGTTCCTCAGAGGCGAAAAACAAGGAAGGCAGACCAGAACCTGGTTCAGAACCTGGTCCAGAACCTGGAGAAGGAAGGTGCAGGTTGTGCGGTGGGTCTGTTACCAGAACCACCGCACAAACTGCACCTTCCTTCTCTTCGGATCTTTAAACCACCTCCTCCGGTCTTTACTCATCTTCGGCCCCCGGCGTCCAGACGTTTCAGATGTTCCTCAGAAGCGAGAACCGAGGCAAGCGGACCAGAACCTGGTCCAGAACCTGAAGAAGGAAGGTGCAATTTGTGAAAAATTGCACCTTCCTTCTCTTCGGATCTTTAAACCACCTCCTCCGGTCTTTACTCGTCTTCCTCCTCGTCTTCCGCGGTCCGCGGGTTCGGCTCCAGAACCGGCGCCCCGGAGTTTTTGTTTTTTTTGTCTCTTTATATTCCGACCGGGTTTGTGCCGCTCGTTACGTCCCGACGAATCTCAGTTGTGTGAGGAGTCGAGCAAAAAATAAATAAATAAAAGGAGCCGGAGCGAGTTGAGCGTATCAGCAGCTGAGCCCCGCCGGTTGCCTTCGGTCGAAGGACAATCAATTTTCCCGTTTTTTTTTTTTTTTTTTGGCGTTCATGAATAAAGATGAGGCGCTGACCTCACCGGCGCGTCCTCGCGGTCCCAGAAATGACTCGACTTCCTCGTCGGTTTGTGTGTCAACTGGAAAAGGTCGCGGCCGCAGATCAAGGTTTTTCTGCTTTCGGCTTTAGAGGAATGAGACATGATGGCGTCGCGAGCGGCGGCGGTGGCGATGGAGGTGGGTGGTGGTGGTGGTGGTGGGGGGTCAGCTTTAATGAACTGATGCAGAAACGCTCTTTTAAATTGATTTCCTCCTTCCTCATCCTCCCGTTCTTTTTAAATGAGTTACAAGATAAGAGCGCCGAGTCTCCGAGCTGTCAGATGGTTTTCACATTCCTCTGTTTAATGAACACCTCGTCTGTTAGCAGCGGCAAAAAAATAAAAAAAAGTTTTTCACTCCTGACGGGTCAGAACTGCTGCAAACAACCCCCCCGCCTCCACCCCCGGCGGCTAACAGGCTAGCTCGCTGACGTGACGCCGAGCTAGCCTCATCGTCGTTACTAATTCTGGCGCTGACCGTGTCTTCTGCGCCACGTGATCCACCCTTTACCGTGGCCCCGTCGGTTCATCTGTATTCGTTGGGGGGGGAGGGGGCGGGGCTTGCCGGTGGCGTGCGATCGATCCTTGTGGGTTCTGGCGGGTCGGTCCGGGCCCCCGATGGGTACGAACAGCGGGCCGGTGTGTCGGGATTAAGACGGGGAGAGGTGAGTTTTATTAAATCTCCTCCGACTCGTTATAAAACAGAGCGAAGTTTGGCCTCAAAACAGACGACTGGCTTTTCTTTTTCTCAGCGCCGCCCCCCCCCAGGGGGAAAAGCGCTTCCTTCAAAGCGAACGAAATGAAAAAGGTTCCTGAAAAAGATGTGAGAGCAGAACAATGCGCTGCCCTGTGATTCTCACCTTCCCAAAAATAGACGAGCGCTTCATCAAACGCGCCCTGACGTGAAAGCAAAAATTATTTATTTTAGATTCCACTTAAAAGAACGCGTGAATAAAAAAGAAAACAACAACCAAACCCTCCCCCCGGTGTCAGTGACGGGAGTATTTATAGATATTTGGATCCCTCAGACGGCCGCTGATGGATCTGATCCGGTCTGATCAGAGTTGATTAATCGCCGAGCGACACGGTCGGACGATCTTCGCTGCGTTCGCCTCGGCCCGCTCGTCTAATTAGCCCACGAACCGTTTAATTTAAAACGACTGTGAATAGAAACACCATTAAAACAATTTTTTTTTTTTTCAGTTGAGACCAGAACCCGAGCCCGTGCTGCGGCCGTCGTTCGGACCCGCCCGGCGTCTCGCGGCGTTCCCTTAAAACGACCGAAATCCTCGTTGTAGCTCTTACAAGTAGAGCCGAGTATCGTCTGCGTAAAGACGCACAAGAACGTCGCGGCTCGTCCCCGGAGAATTCCCGGTCGGATTCAGACGCTTCCCGCCTTCAGGTGCTGGTTGGATGACACGACCCGGCGTGAGAAGACGGGCGTTCCTGTCCCCGGAGACACACGTCCTCCAAACTTTTTTTTTTTTTTACTGTTTTATCCTCGCGAGGACGTTTGTTGCTCGCTCGTCGGCCGCTGTAACTGATGTTCAGACGCCTTTTTTTGGCCATATGGTGCCGCGTGAGCCTCGAACAATTTGCACCTTCCCTCCATCTCACACACACACACACACACACACACACACACACACACATATTGTCAGCTATTGTCAATATGTGAGCTGTGCGGGGAAGCAATCAAAGTGTGTAATGATGCTACCTGACAGCCCATTAAACCAGAGAGAGATGAGGATGCAATTAGATTGTCATCCGCGCCGGAGTTACTGCCGACAAAACAGATGGAAGGAGCTAAAGGAGACGGGGCGGGGGGGTGTTTTTGGAGGGTGGGGGTCTTCTCCGGGCCGAGCGGACGGCTCCCGCGCAGACGTTTGACTTGATACGGGATGATGGAGGATGATGATGATGATGATTATCGCGCGTGATCAGCTGTGTCGTCCCGCGTCTGCTCGAGTCGGCCTGCCGGAGCTTCCAGAGGCGAGCTGAGGAAGATTAAGGAATAAACTCGCTCCTCCTCGTCACTCACTCCGTCCCGCCGGAGGAAAAAAAAAACAAAACAAAAAAAAAACTCAGGGCCGCTCGAAATAGAATTGAGACGTGCTGATTCGCTGAAGACGCTCGGTCTCGGGGGCGGAGAGATAAATAGGAGGCGAACGCGTTATGACCGCGACGACGGCGCTTAAGATAATACACGTCGTAAATATGTATAGCTGCTGCGTTACTGCAGGAATCAATAAATCCTTAGGATAAACAGCTATACCTGCTCACAGGTGTGTTATATATGTGTGTGTTTATATACTGACACACACACACACACACACTCTGCTGAAGACGACGTAAACGAACGCCGACTGATGCTTGAAATGAAATTAACGCTTGTGTTCTTTTTCAATTTTCTACTGTAGTGGAACTGTTTCCCCATTCACGTCATGTTCTGTGTGTGTGTGTGTGTGTGTGTGTGTGTGTGTGTGTGTGTGTGTGTGTGTGCGTGTCTCCTTCAGAATAAAAGCCCTGCAGTGACAGCGTCTGGCCAGCAGGAGGTGTGGTGTTCCATCAGTGGACTGACTGTGACCCTGCTGCCATAAGGTGTGTGTCGTCCTGGCTGTGTGTGTGTGTGTGTGTGTGTGTGTGTGTGTGTGTGTGTGTGAAATCAATCCATAATCAATATGCAGATCACCATCTTATATAAGAAGAGATGCGGAGAAATGTGCGTGAAACAAGCGGATCATGTTTTATTTCACTCAGAACATCCGCAGATCTTAAATCACAAATTCACGACGTGATGACGATGATGTCATTAATCAGCCGCGATCACATGACTTCACGCTGACGTATCGATCCGTATTGATCGCCTCGGGCGGGATGTGAGCGGCAGGCCCGGAGGAGGAGCTCGCTGGCCCGGCGGCGGCGCCGCGAAGAACCGAACACGCTCCTTCTGGAGCTCCGTCCACTAAAACTGGTTCTGACAAGTCGGACCCGGACGGTTCTATCGGACCTGACAGCTGACATTTGAGAGGACGAGCTCAGAGCCGGCGAAGCTGAAAAGGTCGACTGAGCCTGGATAAAGATTCTTAACCTCTCAATAAGACTCGGGTGCAACCGATCGTTAGATTATATATTAATCTGCGTTAATCTGTGAATACAGTCAGGACCAAACTGGTTTTCGTGAATTGCGGTTACATAAAAAAATCAATTTATGGATAATCTGTCAGGATGAACACACTGTCAGATAACTCTTGTTGGTCACGTGGAGTTTGTCCCTCCTGGGCCCCCGTACGTGAATGGACCGGTCCGTGAGGTGCCGTCAGGTGCTGCAAATGCCCCGGATGTTGTTCTCGTGGCCGAACTAGACTTGGCCAAACAATTAAAAGACATTTCTGAGTCGCAGACGTTCAGCAAGAAATATCCTTTAATTGTAAAGTCAAGTGTAGTAACGTTAAGTCCTCGTCCCGCCGGAGCCGAGGCCTCACCTGGAATGACATCACGGGAAAGGTCAGTGACGTCACATACGTCGAGAGAGAGAGAGAGAGAGTGTGTGTGTGTGTGTGTGTGTGTGTGTGTGTGTGTGTGTGTGTGTGTGTGTGTGTGTGTGTGTGTGACCTCACCAGGCTTCGGGGCCGCAGACGTGTCGCTAAGCGCGCGGCAGTGGCGGATTACCGGCGCGTGGAAGCAGCGTCAGCGCGGGAGACCCCCCCCCCCCCCGCCTCCCCGTGCCCCGTGTCCCCGGACCTCCGCACCCCCACCCACACACACCCCCTATCACGACTACACCGTCTCCGTGTCTGGAGCTTCGTCCGCGCGGCGCCGGGGAGGTTTTACGCGCGGAGCCGCCGCCGCCGCCGCCGCGTGTCGCCGGTTGATTCGCTCCGGGCTGAGGGAGAAGCGCGACCCGCTCGGATCGCCCGGTTCCTCCCGTCCGTCCGTGCGTGCGTGCGCCGCGCGTCATCCTCTACAACCTCTCCAACCTGCCTGGGGGGGTGGGGTGAGGGGGCGAGGGGGCGTTTAACGCCGATGTCTCACCCACATTCACGCAGGATCCCGCAACTCCCAACACCGCGTTGCGTGTCACGGAGCAGCGACGTGTTCCTTTTCAAAGAGAGAAACGTGACCCCGCGCCGTGTTGAATTTACGCACGGCCACCGAAGTCACAAGCACGAGCGGAGCGGATCCGCCGCTGCGGCGCGGCGGCACGGCGCCTCCGGTCCGCGCCGAATCAACTTCGGTCGGAGGCGAGAGCGCGTCCGGGCAAGTTCGTTCACCGGCACCGCGGCGGCTCTCCCCGCCTCCCCGGGTCATCCCGCGACACCTACCGAGCGTCCGTCAGGGGCGCGACCACCTCCGCGGCTCGCTCCCTTCTTCTCCGCGGTGCGCGCCGGCTCCCGTCCACCCTCCATCCATCCATCCATCCATCCATCCATCCCTCCCTCCATCTCTCTCCATCTCCATCCCTCGCCTCTCTTTTTCTCCGGTCGGGCTCCCGGCGCCGTAGATAGAGGCTCTGCAGTCACGTGGGTCGAGTGGAGGGGGGGTGGTGGGGGTGGTGGAGAGAGGTAGAGAGAGAGAGAGAGAGAGAGAGAGAGAGAGAGAGAGAGAGAGAGAGCGTCCCTCCTCCTCCTCCGCAGTTCGCAGTGTGTTATGTCTCAGACTCGGAGGCAGAGAGTCAGAGCTCGTCCGGCGGATCTCCACCTCTCCAACAAGCCCCCGGTGTCTCCTCTCGTCCCTCCCCGCTTCCCTCCTCACTTCCCCGGCTTTCTTTCTCTCCGGAGCCCCCAGGAGCTTCTCTTTCTTATTTCCCCCCTACCTTTTCCTCCTGGTCTCGACTCCGGCCAACAGTTTGCTCTTTGGGATTTGGCTGTTGTTGGGTTTTTTGTTTTTTTGTTGTTGTTGTTACTGTCGGTGGTGATTTCACTCCGCGCTGTCCCCCGCCGCCGCCGCCGCCGCCGCTGCTGCCGCCGCTGCTTTTACGCACCGCCGCTTGTTTTGGATTTGCTCCCCGCTGGAGAGAAGCAGCGAGGTGGATCCGTGGATGCGCCTTTTGGGCTCCAACCGGACATGGAAATGCTGATATTGTTATTTCATTCCCTGTGGATATTGCAATGCAACACAGCGAGCGCCGACTCCATCATTCACATTGGTAAGACGGCAGCCGGGTTTTTTTTTTTTTTTTTTTTTGGGGGGGGCTGCATGCAGGGGCGGCTCGAGATCCGTGCGGGAGGGTTCGTGAAACGGGGCCAGATTAGTGTGTGTGTGTGTGTGTGTTCAAGTTGTACATATGGATTATTAGAGTTTCCGTGCACGCGCTGATCGATCCTCTCCGGTGATAAATAATAATAATAAATAATAATAAATAATAATAATAAATAAAGAGGCGGCAGACCTCGCACCTGATTATCATTCCGATCCGTGCTAGGATAAATGTGTAGGAAGGAAGGAAAGGAGGCTGTTGCATCTCGCCTCAGACGCACGCAGCGCAGCCTGGGCAGAAGTGCCCGCAAAGTGTTGCGCCACCCCCCCCCTCCACCCTCCACCCCCCCCCTCCATCCATCCCTCCACCCCTGCATATATATTTACACGCAGAAAACATGCGGCTGGAGAAACTGGCCCGACGTGGGTGTTTGAGAGGGTTTTGTTTCATCCACCCCTCCCTCCCCCTCCTTCTCTTCCTCCTCCTCTCCCTCCTCCTCCTCCTCCTCCTCCCCTCCTCCTCCACCTCCCCCCTTCATCTATAAGCCTGAACTTTGAATTGGACGTGAGTGAAATGTTAATCAACTCCGCCGGGGGAGGAGATGACAGAGGGGGACAAACGCCGACTGTTCGGGGGTTTTTCTGAAAAACAACGCCTCCTCCCAGAGCGGTTGGCGAGCAGAGGAGGCCGCGCTCCTCACATTTCACTACGCTCACTTTTTTTTTTTTTTTTTTATTTCCGCCAGTAGGAGCTGGAGTTGAGGGTGGTGGTGGTGATGGGGATCCGGTTCGGGCGCGCTGAGCCCGCAGGCTTCATACAAACTCTCCCAATTTGCACTAATTCCACTTCGGGCCTCCTGATTGGACGCGGCCGCCGTCGCTTTGAGCCCGTCCAGTTTGAGAGAAGGATGAAGTTTAAAAAAAAAAAAAAAGAATAAAAAAAATCCAAAGATTTGACGTTTCAGATCTCTGCTGCAGCTCAGTCCATCAAACCCGGGCAGTGGCAGCACTGCGGTGGCCTGTGTGGTTCAGCCAGGAGGAGGAGGAGGAAGCGGATGGGAGGGTGGTGGTGGTGGTGGTGGTGGTGGTGGTAGGGTGGAGGAGGAGGAAGTGGGGAGCCATTCAGCTAAGAAGAATACACTTTCCTGCTTCCAACGTGTCTCCAAACGACGCGGTGACAGATCGTCTCACGACCCGCGAATCTCCGTTACGCCGGGAAAACACAACATCGTTTATAAGCTGCGACACTTAATAACGACGGAGCGCCAGACGACTCCTAATCCCAGATTCTGCTGAATATTCATGCCGGGAACGTTCATCTGGCTCCTCCGTGGCGGCTGAGTGAGATTTATAGATGTGTGGTGACGTTCCCTGGAAGAGGAGGGAAGGCCGCGGCGTTCCCGGACGGACCGACGTTCACGCGGGAGCGGAGGTGATGCGGCGCGGGTTCGACTCCGGAGAGGAGGAGGTGTGGGAGGGAGGGGGAGTCCGCCAACTTCTCCACGTGGACGGATTTCACAATAAAACGTTCGGAGCCGCCGCCGTTTCCCGGGCGACAGACCTGGCGGATGTGACAGGGTTCTGACCTCAGCACGTTAGTGTCCGTGACGTATCCGGGATTGTTCGCCCTGTCCTGTCGGCGGCGGCGGGCGGGTGACGGGCGGCGGGGGGGGGGGGACGGGGGCTTTGATCTGTAAAAACAGCTGATACAGATGAAAGACGTCGACCCCCCCCCCCTCGTCCTCTGACCCACTTACTGCGTCACTGGTGCAGAAATCTTGTGGATTCTGGATTCCTGCAGGTTTTTTTTTTCTTCTCAATGGATCACAACAGCAGCTGGTTCCTCTAATTAGCCCCCCCCCTTTATACACACACACACACACACACACACACACACACACACTCACACACACACACACGTTGTTGTGTATAAATCAGTGTAAGCAGCTGTTCGGTCGTGAGGTTTGTCTCAATTTGAAGGTCAGCAAACACAGTTCAGTCGTGTTTGGCCTTTAATTAAATATCAGATATCAAGCTGTCAGCGAGCTGCACTCCTGGTATTGATGCTCTCCTGTCGGGGGGTGGGTGGGGGGGTGATGGGGGGTGATGGGGGGGTGAAGACTGATGAGTCAGTTTACAGACATGTGGAGACAACATCAAGCTGTTGTTTGCAGAAAACAAGACAGATATTTGTGTTTGATGGACCTCGACAAATCGTCGTACACAAGCAGCTGCGGAGGGAGAAGAGAGCGAAGGCTGCGGCGTGCGGGGGGCGCTCACGGCGGCGGCGGCGTCCGCCGCTCCCTCCCTCCCTCCCTCCCTCCCTCCCTCCTGCCGCCATTTTTTACTAATATACGACGGTGGAGTTAAGATGCAGAGAAGTTTTGCCGAGACAAAAACATCCTGCGAACGCTCCCTGTTAAAAAACAACACACGAGCTGTCGAGTCCCGGCGACTCACCGTCGTTATCGTCCCTCCGGGACGCCCCGACTCGGCTCGCCCCCCCGGGGGTCCAAAGGTCGTCTAAACGCCCCTCAGGCCGAGCGGATAACAAGTCACTTTTCATAAGGAGCCCGAGGAAGGAGAGATTACCCCGTCCCGCGAGCCGCCGCCGCGGCAGCCGACGAGGGGTGATTTACGGCGGCGGGCGGGAACGACGGCTTTTCGCTTCTGCGGCGCCGCGGCCGGGGAGACGACGAGCCGGCGCTGCAGGAATCCAATCTGTCCAGGCTGGCAGGGCCAATGAACAGCTGCGGCCTCTTCTCGCCCCGCCGCTAAATAAGATAAAGTAACACAGTTAGGGAACGTCCCGCACTGTCTCTGCACAGACTCAGCCGGACCATTTACCTGCACACACACACACACACACACACACACACACAGACACAGACACACACACACACACACACACACACACACACACACACACACACACACACACACACACACACACACACACACACACACACACACACACCATTCGGTGGATTGAATAAACGTGGCATGCTGCAGAGTGTTTGACCCCGCGAGGGCATTAAGAGAAACATTAACGCTTCTTCAGATTCACTGTGACACGCAGGCGGGAGGAGGTGGGAGGAGGTGGGAGGAGGCGGGAGGAGGCGGGAGGAGGTGGGAGGAAGGAGAGGAAGGGGCTCGGCGAGGAGGTCCATTTCTGGCGGTTCCGGCAGTTGTGTCGAGACCCGGCAGCGTCTCGTCCGACACGCTTGTCACGTGACTCCGGCGGTCTCAGAGGTCAGAGGTCACCTGGGCTAAGTTCTTATTTCAGCCATCTGTCTTGAAACGGCGGCTTCCCGTAGCACGGGGGGTCGATTTGTCGCAGCGTCCCGTCATCAGCATCCAGGTCGCCGCCTGTGCGTGTGAATAATCTGCGGAGCGACTCAGATTAAATCCCTGGAGGCCTCAGCTGCCGGCCTGAAAGATAAATGACGCCGCTCGTATTAGCGCTGATTACGTCCTAAATAGGAATGGATTCGGTGGCCGACGAAAGGAAGAAGGCCAGAAAGTGGAATTGCATCGACTGTGTGTGTGTGTGTGTGTGTGTGTGTGTGTGTCGGTTTTTCCTGAACGCCACGCGGCGCGGCGAGGATGACTGACAGCCTCTTTACGCGGGGATCCGCGAGCGCGGTCGAGCGTCCGTCTCGGCACATTTGTCGTATCGTTGTCGCCTGTCAGAAACGTAAAGCGTCGTGTAATTACGCTCCGCGTCCCGGTTTGAAATCCATAATGTGGCGTCGCCGGGTCGAGCCCAGGCAGAACCGGCGCCGGCGATGAAAGGAAGGCTGACGGGGGAGAAAAAAAAAAAAAAAAGGCAGCGGCT
>JAFBJZ010000817.1:842500-845000 GCA_016785225.1 Psettodes erumei
CTGTTGCTTCCCAGCAGACAAATTGGTCTCATCTGTCCCACAGCAGCAGGTTCACACAGGAGAGACTGATCGTGACCAGTGTGTGTGTGTGTGTGTGTGTGTGTGTGTGTGTGTGTGTGTGTGTGTGTGTGTGTGTGTGTGTGTGTGTGTGTGTGTGTGTGTGTGTGTGTGTGTGTGTGTGTGTGTGTGTGTGTGTGTGTGTGTGTGTGTGTGTGTGTGTGTGTGTGTGTGTGTGTGTGTGTGTGTGTGTGTGTGTGTGTGTGTGTGTGTGTGTGTGTGTGTGCGACACACAACACTGATATTGTGACATAGCGTGAATTCGGGCCCATATGCTCGCCTCCTCCCTCTGACTGTTCTCGTCTGGTTCTGCTGGTTGTGGGTCCGGCCCGGTTGCGGCGCACAGAAACCCGGATGTCGTATCCGGCGCCGGTTCTCCCGGTTTGACGGGGCAGAACCGGACCTTCCGAGCGGCGCCGCTCCTGAGTGAGGATCCAGTTGGAATCAGATGAAACACGTCTGGAGTTATGACGACGGCGACGGACCGACCTCCCCTCGCTTTAACTTCTACTGCAACACGGAGCCGCCGGCTGTGTGTGTGTGTGTGTGTGTGTGTGTGTGTGTGTGTTTATTCACCTCTGCAGCTTCAGATTAAAGCCGCCAATCACAGGTGACACCCCCCCCCCCCCGCATTGACAAAAACAGGTCTGTTAAATTTATGAACCAACACACGTGTCGCCGCAAACACGCTGACAGGAAGTTTTAAGAGCCGCGTTTTCCTCAGCCCTCGTCGTGTGTGTGTGTGTGTGTGTGTGTGTGTGTGTGTGTGTGTGTGTGTGTGTGTGTGATGGGGGGGGCTGTGTGTGTGTGGGGGGGGTTATGAAGGATAGAAAGGAGGGAGGACGAGATAAGGGAGGATGAAAGATATCCACAAGGACACGGAGACGAAGCCCCCGGGCTGAGCTCCAGCTCCTGCTACGCTGCTTCCCACGCATGACACACACACGCACACACACACACACACACACTGACTGCGATTAGCGGTTGGCGATGTGAGTTTTGCTGACTGTGTCCGAGCGCTGCCACTTGAACTTATTCTTGGCGCTTTCACAGTCGAGGCTCGTCCCCGCGTCTGATTCGCTCTCGTCAACCCCCCCATCCCCCGCCCTCGCCATCAGAGCGACGACCGGGTCACGTGTGGCGGCGGCGGCGGGAGAAGCCGGGCGCGCGAGCGGAACACAAAGCGTCGTGACAGTTGACAAACGCACAGGAAGTCGTCGCCGCCCCACGACCTCATCGCCAGCTGCCGCCTTCCAGCTCGCCGGACGCTTCCGGCGCTTTTTCCCCCCGCAGCTGACAATATGTCACCAGACCCCGCCGGAGCGCGCGCTCCGAATAATAACGGGCCGGCGGATCAGAACCGGGTCCGATCGGACGGTTTAAATCTGCGGCGCTGCGTCACCGGTCGCCGCTCGGACAGGACGGGCCCGCGGGCGGCGAGAAGGGACGGAGAGTTATCCATTTATTTTAATCCTCCTTCAGTCGATGGTTGTCTGGGAAGCAGCAGATTGTCCACGCACACACGCACACACACACACACACACACGCACGCACGCACGCACGCACGCACGCACGCACGCACACACACACACACACACACACACACACACACACACACACACACACACACACACACACACACACACACACACACTAAACACTTGATATAATTAAAAGCGTTTGATTTTGCCAAATTTCCACAGCAGGGACAATTAGGTTTATTACTGCGATGGCCGGGGGCAGCTCCAAATGTTAACAACCCGGGATCAAAACCACAATTACCTTATTTGAAGCGGCGGCCGCCCAGCTGGCGAAAAAAAAAACATCTGTGGGCGGCGCGGGCGCGAGCGAGCGGCGCCCGGAGCGTCCGCTGGCCCTCAGCGCCTTTAATAAAAACCGGTTGTGGTCTGAACCCGTGAAGGTGAAGCCATAAACAGCTCCTGTGTTTTTTGTTTTTTTATTATCGATGAAAAGGAAACGCCGCGATCTGTCCGTGCACGTGTCACCCAATCGTGGCGGCGGGATTAAACCCACCTGTTGTACACGCACGCCTCTGATTGGTCGGAAATTATCTCAAAAACGATCCAGTATAAGGTTTGTTGTTGCTGCGCTGCGTAAATCTGCCTCTTGATGTGGCCACCTGTCAACTACTCATATATATGTGTGTGTGTGTGTGTGTGTGTGTGTGTGTGTGTGTGTGTGTGTGTGTGTGTGTGTGTGTGTGTGTGTAGATCGCAGCCCGACACGCTAACGTGACAGGTGGGTTGCAGATAAGCTGGAGTGTGTTTGGCTCAAATTAAGAAAAAATGTCAGATCTCTTCTTCTTCTTCTTCTTTTTTTTTTTTCCCGCGCTCGCAGCCTCTGGCCGGTCGAGATAAAAACCCGTCTCAGGTGGACGGGCGAGGCGTGAGGTCACTTCCTGTCTCCTCTCTGAGCCCGAAAT
>JAFBJZ010000817.1:850000-852500 GCA_016785225.1 Psettodes erumei
CGGCCCGACCCGATCGATTAAACCCCCCCCCCCTCCCCCCTGCAGGGGGGTGCTTGATGACAACATCCAGACGGGTGGAGACGGGTGGAGTGAGAATCTACCTGGTCACCTGCTGTGGACACACACACACACACACACACACACACACACAGTCGCTCTCGACCTTTGTGTGGAGTCGTTACGAGCTAACGATCGGAACAATAACACTCGACCGCCATTAACGCCGCTTTTTTTTTTTTTTTTTTTTTACCTGAACCCCCCACCCCCCCCACCCCCGCAGGCAGGGGTTAAGTGGCCCACTCATCTTTAGCGCCATGAATAATTTATGCAGATTACAGATTACAGCGACGTTAAACACAAGTTTTTCATTAGCCGCCGTGATTCAGGTGCGTTTTTTTTTTTTTTTTTTGCTAACGCCCCCACTTCTCAAAGCAGTAAAACATAATTGTCTGAGGGTTAGGGACCCCACACACACACACACACACACACACACACACACACACACACACACTCCCAGCAGATGACATTATATAATGCTATCGCTGTTTCCTGAGCTGTAATTGGACGGCGCGGCGCCTTCCTGACCTTTCACACGCTGAATGAGTCATCGATTAACCCCAAAACGAAAACGGATCGTTTGTGTTTTTATTTTCCCGGCGCTGCTGGCGGCCGGGCCGTCGCCGGGCAGAACCGCACCTCCGCCGCCGTCCCGGTCGGATCAACGGCGCCCGAGCGGGAACGAGCGTTTCTCCTTCGCCGTCGTCCGGTCGCGCGGCGATTCGAGGACTTTCCCCCGGCGGCGCTTGAAACGTCCTCGCCGTTTGAGCGGTCCTCCCGGGCGGCGCCGAGCGGCCCGAAGTGTCTCATGAACTCGTGGAGGAGCCGGCGCCGCTTTCCTCCTTCACCTCACCTTGACGGACGCCGCCCCGCTCACCACCGCGCTCGCTGGCGTTTTTTTTTCTTCTTTCTGCCGCGTTTTTGTTGTTGTTTATTTTTCCTGGGGGTGGGGGTGGGGTGGGGGGGTGAAGATGCCATGTCTTGAGTTTGAGGATGGGATTAATGAAAGGTCGGGGGGCACTTAAAGGGATAGTCTGCAGAAATTAATCTGGCAGGGAGCGCGAGCTTCGTCAGAGGTGATGTCTTCACCTTGGACGGAGGCGCATTATCTGGATGAAAAGGCACACGGACTCGTGTGTGTGTGTGTGTGTGTGTGTGTGTGTGTGTGTGTGTGCGCGTGTGTGTGTGTGTGTGTGTAAACACAGACGTCCACTTCCTGCTCTTTGAAGAACAAACCTCCTCAGATGCGGTCGCCGGCGGCGCAGACATAAAGCGTTTAGCTAATCGCCGTGTAATGAGGCTAATTAGTAAAAACATAATTCTCGTCGCACAACGTGTGTGTGTGTGTGTGTGCGTGAGGAAACACACAACGCACCCCGCCTCCTCCCCGAAGCCCGCTGGCTCGATCGATACCCGATCGAAGCGTTCGATCTGGCGCGGGACCGACGGTTATCGAGGCGACGGCGGCGTCCGTCCGGCGATTTTCCGGCGTGTATGTGTGTGTGTGTGTGTGTGTGTGTGTGTGTGTGTGTGTCTGCGGCGCACAGTTGTCGCGTCACGTCCGTGCAGGTTGCGTTCAGGACCAGACCGCCCTCCGAGCGCCGGCGCCTCGGATTTGACAAATTAGAGGCGTCTCGCTCGACGCCCGCGGGCGGCGCCGAGGCGTGAAAACGAGCCGAACACGTTTTACGCGTCTTTGAGGGAAGAGAAAAAGAAGTTGTGTAATCGCTTTGTGCGTGAACAACACCGGCGCCGTCTTTCGCATCAGTCACGGGTCAAGCGGCGGCGGCGGCGGCGCTTGGAGAGCGCGCGCCTCGCTCCGCCGGATGCGCTGAATGTTATTGCGAGGCGTGAATGTCATTGTGAGGCGCGAGCGCCGCGTTGTGCGTCTGCGCGCGACACATTTCCCGCCGGCGGCGCCGACGTGTCGCCGGCTTCATTATTTGGTGAAAACAGAAAATCATATCAGTTTCTCCCTGCGAGTCATCTGCAATTCTGATCGGCTCGTATCTGAACTCCTGCCAGAGACACACACACACACACACACACACACACACACACACACACACACACACACACACACACACACACACACACACACACACACACACACACACACACACACACACACACACACACACACACACACACAGACACACAGACACACACAGACACACACACACTCGCAGCCTGAAGTAGGTTCAGCTGCAGATGAATGAGTCCAGTAACTGCCAGACTGCCTGAAGTGTGTGTGTGTGTGTGTGTGTGTGTGTGTGTGTGTGTGTGCGACTGCTGCTGCTGCCGTTCATACACCAGCAGTCGCGCCGTCCCCCTCGCTCCATCCATCACTCCCTCGTTCCTCTCTCCCCTCCATCATCCTCCCTGTCATGTTTCCTCCTTCCTCCTCTTCCTCCTCAGTGCCCCTCCACCCGTCCCTCCACCC
>JAFBJZ010000817.1:855000-857500 GCA_016785225.1 Psettodes erumei
CACACACACACACACACACACACACACAGTATGCACAGGCATCCTGTTCACAGCAGAACGTGTAATTTGGACGATTCACAAGTTCACGTTCTGAAGAACCCGTGATTTCAAAGATGGCCGCCACCTCTTTGTAATCTATACTTCCAGGAGAGCAGGCGCTCTGATTGGACGACCCGCCTCGCTGGAGCGGCCCACCAATCAGAGCGCCTGGGGTTTCCGGGGGGGCAGGACCGCAGGCAAACGGGCCGCGGCCTAAGGTCCAGAACTCCGTGAACAACGCCGCGGTCGAGTCGAGCGGCGGGGGCGCGTTGACGCTTTACGAAAGACTCGGGAGGAAACGGGTGTGGGCGGGGCCAGCGGTGACCTTTGACCCACGGCGTCGTGAACAGCTGTGACCTGCTCCGGGTGGGTTTTTTTCTTTGTTTCACACAAGGCCGCCATTCTGCTGCAGGTGAAGATGTCTGCCAACCCCCCACCCCTCCCACCCCGTCACCCCCCCAGCCCCCTAACAACACCCCGGGTTTTCCTAACCTTGACGGCGGCTCACAAACTGCTCGCCAACATTACTTTATGCCTCGTCGTTAAACAGAAGGACAAACAGCGAGGGTGCGCAGCGGAGTCCATATAACCCAGATTGGACTCGGGGTGTTCAAAGATCAACCCCCACACACACACACACACACACACACACACTCATGCCCCCCGCCCCGCCCCCGCCCGCCCCTCTTGGCGGAGTCCCGCTCCGTTTTTAGCCCTCGGTGTATTTTTGGACAGCGAATCGTCTCAGCACGTTTCCTCGTCTCCTTCCTGTCTGCTTTATGGACCTGCGGACTCGTAAGACAGACGGGGTGTGTGTGTGTGTGTGTGTGTGTGTGTGGGGGGGGGGCACGCCGTGGGCCGGGGCATGACGCAAGACAGCTGCGTGGGCGCGTGTCAACGCTGGACAGCGTCCGATCTGGACGCTCGCGGGACGCGACCGAACACGCCGCGCTGGTCCGAAAGCCGAAAGTGTTCCGAGGGGGCGGGACGCTGCGTCCTGACCAATCACGGGCCTCCGTCAGCGGAAGAGGTGGGAGTAGACCTGATCGGATGGACGTGCAGGATGGTCTGATGTGCTGCACACACACACACACACACACACGCACACACACACACACACACACACACACACACACAGACGGGGGGGGCGGTGAAAAATGGATAAATGACAGAAAAGTCAGAGGGAGGGAAATCATTCCTGTCCTTCCTCCACATCTTCCTCTTTAATCTTGCATGTAATAAACAGCTGCACCACACACACACACACACACACACACTCACACACACACACACACACACACACACACACACACGTGCACTGATGACTCCCCCATCATGAGGGCCTAAGTGGGTGATAAATGTCGGTCGAGTGATGCTTAACCCACGCCGCCTCGCTGTTTGGCCCGTTGCCATGGTGATGGGCGCAGTGGGACCAGCACGGAGTGTGTGTGTGTGTGTGTGTGTGTGTGTGATGGGCATTTTGACTGGGAACACTGTGCCAACGGTCTGCTCTCCTTCCGCCAACATCACAGGTCGGCCGACCCGGGCGACCTGACCGAGGGCCGGGTCCGGTCCTGTTCTGTGTGTGTGTGTGTGTGTGTGTGTGTGTGTGTGTGTGTGTGTGTGTGTGTGTGAGTGTGTGTGTGTGTGTGCGACACTCAGGCGTGGCGTGCCGCCCCCCGTGGAGCGGGCGGTACCAACACATCCGGCCCGGGGAGCCCGTCCCTCGTCTTTAAAGGTCAGCGGTAATTGCAGAAGCTGCGGCGGCGGCGTGAAGTCGTAACGAACGCCGCCCGAGCTTCACGACCAATCACGGCCGTCGTTCATCACGCCGCCGTCGCCGCGCCCAAGAGATGGCGGCAGTTACCAGCACCTCCTCCCGTAAAGGTCCAAACGTCTGCAGGAGAGCCCGGTCCCACCTGAGGTTCTGCTGCCTGTTAGCTTAGCTGGTAGCATGTAGCATATAGCATGTAGCATGTAGCTTCCCTCTGTCCTCTGCTCTTCTTGCCCCCCCCCACTTTACATTACATCCTTTACACCCCCCCCCTCCCCCGACAGTCCCATTCAGATGTATGCTCGCCACACACACACACACACACACACACACACACACACCCTCATCAGTAGTCGGGCCGCGTGTCTCCACTCAGCCATATTAGCTGAATTAACATTGCCACAAGCAGACGCAGCGATTACTCCGCCAGGTTGCCGTGGCAACGCGCACAACCGGCGCGCCGAGCCACGAGAAAAAAAAAAAAAAAATGCAAGCGCGCAAATAATTAAGTTGTAAACACGCACACACACACACACACACACACACGTGTCATACACCTATTTATGCACAAACACGAGCATCCAATCAGAGCCGGGGGGTGTTTCCCTGCACTGTGAGTGTGTGTGTGTGTGTGTGTGTGTGTGTGTGTCTGTGTGTGTGTGTGTGTGTCTGAGCACATTACACCGT
>JAFBJZ010000817.1:875000-912596 GCA_016785225.1 Psettodes erumei
TGTGTGTGTGTGTGTGTGTGTGTGTGTGTGTGTGTGTGTGTGTGTGAGTGTGTGTGTGTGGCGCAGTATGCAGAAATCTGCCCTGCAGTGTACAAATGTCCTACAGCTCTTTGCCCTGCTGATGGCTGCTGGCCAGGCGCTCGGTGTGTGTGTGTGTGTGTGTGTGTGTGTGTGTGTGTGTGTTACAGACAGGGACTGAGGGTGAGTGAGGTAACGATGGGTTTAATGTGAGCCCCCCCCCCACACAGACACACACACACACACACAACAAAAAGGTGCTTATGTTTTAGCCGATCGGTTCCACTGCAGGTTCCCTCGGTTCTGGTGAAATCGTTTTAAAGCCAATCGCTGCTGCTCTTTCACGCTCGCAGGTTCTGTTGTCGGATCAGAAACTGGGCCAAGCTGTGGACGGGTACCGGGCTTGGACCCGCTCCGAGGAAGGGAACTTTTACACACACACACACACGGAGGCTGTAAATCCGCTCCTCATCCCTCAGGCACGACTTCACAACCTCCCACAGAGTTCCGGCCCGGGTCCGTCAGAACCGCCCATTCATCCGGCCCGGTCCAGAGCGCCGGTCTCGGTTCTGCCGCAGAAGTTTAAATGTGCACGTCTTCTATTAATAATATCAGGAAAAGCACTGCAGAGAGCTCATTATTCTGGCCCCAAATCTGGATTACAGTCTGGATTACAGTCTGGATTACAAGCAAAGACTTAAACTCCCACGGTGATGAAGATGTCGTTGGAGAAAACAGTGAAGAAGAAGAGAGAAGATAAAACCTGCATGGACGGAAGAGGTTCTGAAGGTTCTGAAGGTTCTGCTGGTTCTGCTGGTTCTGTTTGTCTCGCTTCCCCTGTCGACACACCCCCGATATAATCTCACTAATCAGTCAGAATTAGGTCGAATTGATCGAGCGGCGTGTGAATAGATAATTAGAGCTCGTCAGTCTTCACCCCTGCTCTGAATGCAGCCTAATTAAACGGCCAATCAGCACGCGCCAGCTGAAATTAAAGCATCTGATTCGACAACAAACCTCGTGTTGGGAGAAACAAGCCGCCGCCGCCACGAGTCGCGATTTAACCTCGGCGCCGCAAAACATGCGCCGCTCGACAAACATGTCAATCGACCGGCGTGTAAACGTCCCGTGTGAACCCGCGGGTTCTTTATGTTCCCCGCGGAACCGTCCCGCGCGTCAGACAGGTGTTTGATTAACGCTAATTTAATTTCCCCACCGAACGTCGTACCTGAGGCTAACTGGATGGCAGTGTCGTCGTAGCGACGGCTCAGATGCGTGGGTTTGATTCGCACGAGCCTTCACCCCGCCGCCCTCTCCTCTTCCTCTGACATCAGTCGCGGTTTATTTATAGAACTGCGTTAACAAGATCCGCCGCCGTGTTTTACGGAAAACAGCAACAAAGCAGCTTAAAATGGAATTCAGCTCACCGGAGATTAAACTAACGTGCGCGCGCTCCGAAGCAGCGGCTGCGCCGCGAGCGCCGAGCGCCGTCGTTACGCCCGTGAAGACGACGTACAAACAACTTGTTTCGTTTAATTTAACGATCAATAATCATTTTTTCTGGACTCAGCTGAGTCCGGGTGCGGTCTGAGGGTCTGGACTGCGGGGTAAGTCTGACAGGAGGTGTGGAGAATGGGGAAGTCAGAGGACCCAGGATTGAACCCTGAGGGACGCCACGTTAAAACCAGACATGTTGTTGTTTCCGGCTCTCGCGGCCGACAGGGAAGAGAGGTGCAGTAATGACTTTCATCTCATTACCTGTGTGGAGACTGCCCCCCCCCTCCAACCACCACACACACACACACACACACACACACACACACACACACACACACACATACACACACTCACGTCACACGTCGCACTGTTCCATTTCAAATATTTGACTTTTGTTCATGAATAATTGCCGACAGCTACAAGCAGCAGCAGACTCTCCTAAATTAACGGTGTGTGTGTGCATGTGTGTGTGTGTGCGTGTGTGTGTGTGTGTGTGTGTGTGTGTGTGTGTGTGTGTGTGTGTGTGTGTGCGGGGGGGGGGCTGTCAGTCATCATGGTCCGTTTCGTCTGTTTCTGATCCGGTTCGCTGGTTTGATATTCAGGGTTGTCGTTGCGTTGTGTCGCAGCAGTACAACACACACACACACACACACACACACACACACACACCTTCACGCACAGTATCACTGACTCATTCAAATCATTCTCTCTTTCTCTACCAAAGCCAATTACTCCCTATCTCTCTTTTTCTCAATCCCTCTCTCCCCCCCCAGGATCTATTGTAATAGGCTTACAGTCCTGACAGCCTTATGACTGGGCTGCTGGTTATTGTAATTGGATTAGTTCGGAGATAAGCTCGTTGCCAGTAAGACTCTTAAAGTCTCAATCCGTAGTTTGGAGCCGCCGCCCGCCGTTCGCACTTTCCTTCTTCCTCTCCCTCCTCTTCCTCTTCGTGTACGAGGCGGCGAGCGGGAAGTCTGATGGTGGTTTTAAAAAAAATAAAGAAAAAATCAGGATCCAGTCGGGCGGCTCGCGAGGAAAAGAGTCGCGTTCGATCCGTCTTCGCGCTTTTTTCAAAGGCGGATGGGAAGTTCGTGAGGTTTTTTTTCGTTTTTTTCCGGCGAGGAGCCGCGGAGCGCCGAGCTGATCCCTGACAGACTCACAAACAACTTTCGGTTTTCTGCTAAAATCCGTGAAAAGTTTGGAGACGCGGCGTTTCATTGTAAAACGTGAACCAGCGGCGCTCGGTCGCCGGTGCGATTCCCGCCCACCGACGCGGATTAAAGGTCCCGGCCGTGTAAAACTCCTCCGTCGGGAGCGTTTAACAAATCCTCGCGTCGGGATTCCCCTCATCGAAAAAAAATCCCCTCAGCGTGAACCGGGAGATTAACGCTCCGGCGACCCGCGGGCGGAAACGCCAATCATCGCCAATCATCCCCCGATCGTTGTGATGTCACCGGCAGCTAATCGCGTTTGAACAGATGATGATTAATTACGCGAACGAGCGGCTGGCGATCGACTTATCGAGCAGAAGCGCTTCCTGATGCTTCGTGGGCGTCGCCAGCCGGGGGCGGGGGGCGGGGCCACGCCCTCCACCTGTGCGGGCCGACCAACCGAATCTAATGGAAAGATAAACGCGTGTTTTACACTCCAGCTGTTTCACGTCGTCCCCTCCCGGGGAGCCGCTAATTTCCCACAATGCCCATGCACGGCGAGCGGCGTTTATTTCTGGTGCATCCTGGGAGGTGAACTGCACCATGGGAGTCACCGTGACACCATCCACCTGCACCCGCACCCCCTCGCCCCCCGGAGCTCGGTCAGGGCGCCCCGGCGGCGATCTAAAATTAACCCGGCTGAAAAAATCAATCCTGCATCAGGCCTCGTCAGACCGAAGGGTTTCATTGGCTCGCTCGACCGAGAGAGAGAGAGAGAGAGAGAGAGAGAGAGGGAGGGAGTGGGGAGGCGGAAAGGGGCGAGGGAGGTTTGGGGAGAGTTGTGAGAGGAGAGAGAGAGGGAGATTGATGAGCCGATGGCGGCGACACAGCGGCGGCTCTGATGGAAATCCCCCGCCGTGATGAGAAGCAGCTCGTGGTCGGATCTTATCCTCCTCCTCCTCCTCCTCCTCCTCCTCCTCCTCCTCCTCCTCCTCCTCCACCTCCTCCTCCTCCTCCTCCTCCTCCTCCTCCACCTCCTCCTCCTCTTCCTCTTCTCCGCGTGGCCGAGCGTCTTCCTCGCGCGTGAAATGTTAATTAAACAACGTTCGCCGCGTTAACGACTCCTCTGAAAAGACCTGCGACGAAATCCATCTCTTTAAGTGGACGCAGGATGGAGGGACTCATTAGCATCGAGCTAAAGCGCGGGAAATCAATCGGTTCCCGAGCTTTGCGCGCGGCGACTTCGTGACGTCCGACGACGTCCCCGCCAAACGCGACCAGCTCCTTTTTTTCCAAATCGCTCATCCTCCGCACGTTCGAGCGATTATCGATCGCCGGGATGCGGCCGGGAGATATTTCACCTGCGGCGTAAATCACAGCGTGTCGATATCGACTCCCCGCGATGGATCGTCTTTGATTTATCGCCCGCGGGCCGCCGAGCGAGACGGACAACCCGTCGTCCGTCGGCTTCTAACAAGCCGCGTGAGACTCGCCGCTTCGGCGATTATGCGGCGGGAGCGGTCGATGCCGGAGTCGGCGAACCGGGACCGGCGCCGCCTCTCCGTTCGCTCTCCCGCGGCTTCCTCTCCGCGCCGACACGCGTGTCCCGGGTTTGTTTACCTGCGTATCCAACACGTAAACACGCCGTCGGCTGATGGATGAGCGAGTCCGAACCCAGTTTGACTCCTGAACACAAATCCTCAATCAATCATCGGACTCGGGACGCGAGACGCATCGCAGATCGTTCCCGTTCCCTGGATTTAAAATCCACCTGAGCGGAGACAGGAAGTGAGGGAGCGTGTCACTTCCTGTCGAATAAAAAGGTGACAAACAAACAAACGCAGCGCAGAGCGGAGCGACGGGAACTTTATTTTTATTGTTTCTGGACTGAAAAGCGCGAGCGGCCATCTGTCTCGCCCTCCGCGGTAAAGACGCGCTCCGGTGGAGGCTAATTAAAAATTTTAACGGCGGCGCTTTGAATAATTCATCGCGGCGTTCGCTGGGAAACGGAGGCGGACGCCGGGTCGTGACACCCGTCACGTTCTCGCCCCGTCTGCGTTTTTTTTCTGGGCCGTCGGAACCGTCGACCTGCGCGGGCGACTCTTACTTGCGTGATGACCTCCTCCTCCTCCTCCTCCTCCTCCTCCTTCAGGGGTAAACGGGTCAGTACTTTGGGTTCTGCAGAAGAGACAGGAAATAAAAACCGGACCTTCTGGTTCTGCCGTTGTGGGAGGCATGAACCGTCGCCACGGAAACCGCATCCAAACCCCCCCAGAACCGGCCCGGAGCTACCTTCCTTTCATTTCACCCTCGTGACTCGGTTTCGGGTCCTCGGAGTCTCTGATGTTTCCCTCCCCGACCCGGGTTCTGGTTCGGGTTCTGGTTCTGCCTTCAACAAGACATTAATCTCAGTAGGACGAGCCAGTTAAATAAAGGTTAAGTAGATAAAACAAATGTGGAATGTGTCCTCGCTGACATCTTCACCCATTAAAGCTAAATGGAGAATCAGCAACTCCTCGCCCCGCTTGTTGGCGTATAAAGCCTCTAACACGACGACACTGCAGTGACTCTCTTAAAGGATGCTCAGGATCATTTTACTGTGTAATTAAAAACTAACGCACCCCCCCCCACCCCCACCCCCCCCCGGGCGCTGACTCTCTCCTCCACCTCTAATTGGCTCTGGATCAGCGCCGCCGACCCGCCGCTGGACTCTGGACACTCAATTTAGCCCCTAATTCTAATCCCTATTGACTTCAGCTGATGACAGGACCCCAACATTACACGGCCGGGGGGGGGTCCAGGGGGATCGGGGGGTCGGGGGTGTAATGGGGGGGGGGGTCTCCGGTACCCGGATCCTGCTGATGCAGAGTTCTGGCTCGGTGCAGCTCGGTGCGTCGCCGGCGCCGTATTGGAAACCTGTAAATCAGAGCGGCAGCTGACGGGCCGTGGCCGCGCTCCAGAACCGGCTGAACCCTGCGACCCGCCCGGTCGGTCCGGCTCGGGCACCGGCACCGGCACCGCTCAGTCCCCGCTGACTTCAACAATCACATGACCTGTGTGTGTGTGTGTGGGGGGCTCAGTGCTCACGTTGACATGGCACCAGCTGACCTGGAGTCAGCGTTTCACAGATTTATCAGCTGGTGGTTTTAGTGGTTCTGAAGAGGTTCTGGATGGTTTTTCCATCCAGTGCTGTTTTGAAAGTTCAGCACGTTAAAGGTCACCGCTGCCCCCCCCACCACCACCACCTCCACCCCCCACCTCCACCCTCACCCCCCCATTTCACATGTAAACCACTTGACATTTCCAGACTCAGGTCCCAGCAGGATTAATGTGACCTGTGGACTCAGAGCGCGTGGAGACCTGGTCCAGGATCTGCCTGGTGGTTCTTAAACACTTCAGCAAGAGAGAAGAAGAAGAAGAAGTGTGTGTGTGTGTGTGTGTGTGTGTGGGGGGGGCTTCAGGTTTAGTGGCGTTTCATTTAAAGCTCTCCAACAGAGATCAATACGGGACAATCAGACCCGAGAGCCGGGCGGGTTCTATCAGGATACGATTACCCATCACCTGAGCGGTGCAGTGGGGGGGTGGGGGGGGGGGGTGGGGGGTAAACACCGCAGAGACACAGGATGTGATGGGGGGGGGGGGGTCTGTCAGCGCTGCAGAAAACCCAATTCTCCCTTTAATGGTAAGAAACAGCTGAGGTCAGGACAGGAAACTGGTTTCTCTTCTATTATCCTCCACAACACCTACAGCTACAGCTACACCCTCCTGCTGCAGTGCAATTTACCCCCACCATCACCACCTGCACCACCCCCCCCCCACCACCCACCACCACCAACCACCACCAACCACCACCACCCACCACCACCCACCACCCGAACCCTGCTGTACGTCTCCTGTCCTGATCCAGGATCTGAGGATCAGGAGGTCTGACATGAAGCAGCGTCTGAAACCAGGATCAGGTCTGGATCAGGGATTGTCCCAGACCAGGGTCCCTGCTCCGCATCAGGATCCAGACACCGTCAGCTTGTCTCAGCCCCCCCCCCCCCACCCTCCACCACCGGCTCCAACTCCTGAATGGAACCAAACATTGGACTGATGAAAGCTGAAAAGTCAAACACGGCAGCGCCGGTGTTCCCCCCCCAACACACACACACACACACACACACACACACACACACACACACACACACACACACACACACACACACACACACACACACACACACACACACACACACACACACAGCTCAGCCCTTTCTGGGCCGAATGAACCGTAACGTCGGCGCCAATAATTAATTTCTGTTCCTCGTCGGCTGGATTTCACAGTTCGGGGGGGTGGAGGGATGGGGGGGTGCGCTTGTTTTCCCACAATAAAGACGGAGAAATGGAAACGGAGAGTAAACAACATCTCTCTCCACCCCCCACCCGTCTCCTCCGCCTGGCACGTACTGTATATTAATCAGCTGCTAGCTTAGTGCGAGTTAAATAAAATCAGGGGGGCACTGTAGCTGAACATTAGATTGGACTGGGGGGGGGGCATTTTCCCACAATGCTTTTGGACAACCTCCAGCGAGGATGAGAGCCCAGCCTGCTGCGTTCGGGCCGCGGGTCCCGGTCCGTTCACCGTGGGAGTTTTTTAACGGACGGAGGGCGAGCGGATGACTCATTAAAGTAACGAGCGTCCCCTGGAGATGACCTCATCAGGCGGGCGGAGTTTACAAGCGGCGGCGTGCGGAAGGACGGAGGAATTTACGGCCCGGGTTTATCGTCGGCTCCTGCGCGGACGAGAGATGGATGGAGAGGAAGACGAGGCAAGGTGACGGAGTCCGAGCGAAGGTGAAGAGGACGGGGGGAGATTGATGGAGCGCGGGGACGTGACCGGCGCCCGTTAGCTGCCGCTCAGTTAGCTGCCGCTCAGTTAGCTGCGGGGTGTCCCGAGGGATTCTGGGAAACGGAGTCCTCATCAGGAAACCAGAGGACTCCAGGTTCATGGATCGTCTTATTCTGCAACCCCCCATCACTGTGTGTGTGTGTGTGTGTGTGTGTGTGTGTGTGTGTGTGTGTGTGTGTGTGTGTGTGTGTGTGTGTGTGTGTGTGTGTGTGTGTGTGTGTGTGTGTGTGTGTGTGTGTGTGTGTGTGTGTGTGCCCCCCAGTGCTGCCAGTAAAACAGATTCTCTTTGATGTCAAACAGATCCCAGTCCCCGTGAGGCTCACACTCCTCATAGCTCTGTGTGTGTGTGTGTGTGTGTGTGTGTGTGTGTGTGTGTGTGTGTGTGTGGAGGCTGTGGGTCGGTCAGTGGGACAGATGAGCGGTTACACAAACATACTAACAAAACAACAGCAGCCAGACAACCGCTGCCCGTCTCGTCGGAGCCGCCGCGCCCGTCCCATCAGGCCCGCCGGTTGAACCCCCCCCCCCCCCCCCCTCAGGACGCCGGCGCCGTTTTCCTGAACGCGGCGCGAAACGACTTTCATTTGTTATGGTTTGAGCGGTTAACGAGAGACGAGCTTCACGTTCCAACAGCCGGTTTTTACTGACAGTTTCAAAGATGAGGACTTTTAAATAGCAGCAACTTCACTGTGAAACGAGCAATTAATGCCTGGGGGGGGGCCGCGGGGGGGCCGCGGGGGAGGGGGAGGGGGAGAGGCGGCGGGGCGGGGGGGGGGGT
This sequence comes from Psettodes erumei, assembly GCA_016785225.1. Taxonomy (NCBI): domain Eukaryota; kingdom Metazoa; phylum Chordata; class Actinopteri; order Pleuronectiformes; family Psettodidae; genus Psettodes; species Psettodes erumei. Next base: position 883,339 of record JAFBJZ010000817.1, read on the forward strand.
GAATCAGCCAATAATAAACTCAGTTTCATGACTAAAGCCTGAACATGAAGTCACAATCCTCAGATTTAAACATGGACCTGGGGGGGTTCTACGGTTCTGGTCAGGTGGTGCCCCCCCCAACTCCAACCCCTCCACACACACACACACACACACACACACACACACACACACACACACACACACCCCTCCTGACGTCTTTCTAGCTCTCTGTATAAATAGCAGCGTTGGAGGCATTTTGAAATGAGTCCAGCTTGGCCTGTTCTGCTCGCTGCAGCGAATTCATCCATTATGTAGAAGCCTGAGAAGACACACGGGCCCCTGCTCAACGCACACACACACACACACACACACACACACACACACACACACACACACACACACACACACACACACACACACACACACACACACAGACACACACCTAGTGCCTCTAAGTGGGCGCACGTGAAAGTAAAGTCACAATCAGTGTTGAATGCAAAAATAATTCTTCTTCCTACGGTTTCTAACACACACACACACACACACACACACACACACACACACACACACACACACACACACACACACACACACACACACACACACACACACACACACACACACACACACACACACACACACACACACACACACACACACACACACACACACACACACACACACACACACACACACACACACACACACACACACACACACACACACACACACACACACACACACACACACACACACACACCCTCGGAGGTGAACCTGGCGTCTGGACAGCGTGTTGCACCACGATGAATATTTGATCAGAGTTCAGAGTTTTATTTACTCACGAAGAAGAAACTGGAAAAACCCACCGGGGTGTGTGTGTGTGTGTGTGTGTGTGTGTGTGTGTGTGTGTGTGTGTGTGTGTGTGTGTGTGTGTGTGTGTGTGTGTGTGTGTGTGGTTGGGCGGGGCAATACAAACAGAGCATCTTATGGGGCCCAACAGAACCACCAGACACACACACACACACACACACACACACACACACACTCCTCCAGATTTGTTCTTTCATACCCCCCCCCCGTACAGTAAGTACATTATATCAGCTGTTATCTGCTGTGTTCGCTGTCGTTGTCGCCGCCCTCTCATTTCTCCCGGCGCGGGCCGAACTCCCATCGTGTTTTTATCAGACTGTCATCGCGCGGTGCAGCCTCCTCCTGCTCCTCCTCCTCCTGCTCCTCCTCCTGCTCCTCCTTCTCCTCCTGCTCCTCCTCCTGCTCCTACTCCCCCCCCGACCCCCCCCCCCACCCACGATGAGGGAGCGTATCTGTAGGAGCGTCGGCGTGTTGTTACGAGCGTGCGTGTTCTGATCTGGTCCGGTGGCCCAGCAGGGACCGGGTCCGTCCGTGCCGCCCCCCCGCAGACCTGATGCTCATTTCTGTGTGTGTGTGTGTGTGTGTGAGTGTGTGTGTGAGCTGTTTTTTATTGCGCTCTCACTCCATGTCGTCCGGGGTTAATGCGAGGCCGCAGTGTTTTCCTGCTGACTGTACCTGACTCACTGTTTTTCTTAGTGGGGGGGTGGGGGTGGGGGGGTGAAATATGTGTTTTGGTTGGGGGGGGGTGAGGGGGGGTGACAGATGTGACAGATGTGACAGATGTGACAGATGTGACCCGCCAGCTGCTGACTCAAGTTGACACAGTTTTGCTGCGTCATTTCTCAGTTGTTATTTATTCGTTCTCCTGCTCGCTTCGTCTTCCTCTCGCTTCAGTTTGAGGGAAACGGGCCCCCATGCCCCCCCATGCCCCCCCCCACAGTGCCATCACCAGGGGACTTGAAGTCCCCTGTGGTGATGGGGTGTGTCTTTTAAACGCCCCCCCGCTGCGGCTTCATGTTTACGAGCAGCAGCGGGAGTCGTCTGCCATCGTGGAACCTTTAAATAAGAACAGGTAAATGTGCTGCGCATTAAAACGCCCGGGCGTAAACATCACCTTGAACGCAGCGCGCCGACACCTGCCGACATATTTCCTACCTGTCGCACCGACGCCGGCTAATAAAACTGTCAGGGTGAAAAACGCGATGCTGGAAATCAGTCCGCCAGACGCCCTCCAGAACCTGTGTGTGTGTGTGTGTGTGTGTGTGTGTGTGTGTGCGCTCAAACCTTTCACCTTGTTGTTGAACGCACCACGGTGGAGTGTGTGTGTGTGTGTGTGTGTCGCGCTGTTTACTCCCCTTCACTTAGTGTTGTGGTAAGTTGCGTTACAGTGAATGCACCTCAGACTGTGCAACACATCGATCGCCTCTCGTTGAACGCAGCCTCAGTTTTCACCCTTCCACGTGCGCGTTTAACCTTCCTGAACGCGCAGTACGTCGAACGCGCCTCGCCCGCGTGCCCCGGCAGCGCTCCCTGCTGACCTCTGACCTCAGCTTTGTGAACGAGACGTTTCGGTTCCCTCTTTACGCGTCGTCGGTTCACCTTCGCTGACTTTACAACGCTTTTTGAATTTCGTTCGGCCGGGGCTCAGCGTGTGCGCCGGCATGAGTGTCTGTTGTTGAACGTACCCTCGGCCGACCTCTGCTTACATAATGTAAAACCTCCTGAAAGCTTTGGATCTCGTTAAATGTGGCTCCCTCGGCGCTTCCTGTAACGCAGCACCTTCCAGTTCCTTGAACGCACCTTGAGCTCAGCTGCTAAAACGGCGCTCTCAGTTAAAGTGGTGCTGGGGGGAGCTCGAGTCCGCTTCGCTCTTGTTGAACGCAGCTCGGTTGACCTTTGCTTATGTAATCGGCAGCCCTCCTGAGAACATTTAACTTTGTTGAACGCAGCTCTGTGGTGGTTTCCTCCTGGCGTGGGGGGGATTCAGCAACACTTCTAAAAATCTTCTCATCTTCAGCAAAGTGCACCGGCGCACTTTAACAACCATTAGCGAACGCGCGGCTGGTTGATCTCTGCTCGCTTAATTTCCATACCCAACACTCCTGGCAAAATTAGCGCTCTCGAACGCGCCCCGCGCAGATCGCACATTTCCATTTGCAGCGTTTTTTTTTTTTTAAAAAGCTTGCCCTCCTCCCTCGTCGAACGCAGCCCGTGTTCGGAAAGAGGTCCGCCTGCGACGCGTTCGGAACCCCCCGTCGTCGTTGAACGCAGCCCGTGTGGAGGCTGCGCGCTGACCCGGGCTCATCACGGAGGATTAGCTCTTATTAGAGCTGAGTGCGGACCATAATGCACCGCAGGCGTCCCGCCGAGCGACCCGCCGCCGCTTGGCTCGGCCGCTGAAGTGGATAGAAGGCCAATTAACGCCGCTTTCGAAGCAGAACCGGCGCCGGCCCGTGGGCGTCCCGAGGCGCCGAGGACGGCGGGACGGCGAGGGGGGGGGGGCGTCAGTGCAGCTGTCATCGGTTCGGATCTCCCGTCCGATCCGGCAGAACCGTTCGGGGTTCTGATTCTGGCTGAACTTTATTTATCTTTAATTCTGATGAGCCGTCAGCACGCCGCCTGTCAGAGCGAGGAGCGGATCGATCAAACTGATCGATTAGTTGTTTAAAAAAAAAAAACGGCAACATTTTGAACGGCGCTTGGTTTGTCTGTCAGCCAATTGGATTCATCCTTTGGAAGACATCCGTTATCACTCCCATCGATCGGTCTCCTATTGATGGGTTTCCGTGTTCCGGCCGCGCCGCCGATCGGCGTCATCGATCCCCGATCGGCGGCTTTGATGTTCCTGAACGAATCGGGTCGCAGCCAGATCTTTAAAGACACTCGCTTTTCTTTTCCTTCGCTGCATCGCCGCCCCTGCAGAAATATAAGGGTTTCTGCTCCATCACATCTGATGATGGGTGGGGGGTGGTGGTGGTTAGGGTGGGGGTGTGGGGGGGTGGTGGAGGTGGAGGAGAGGGGGGCAGGAAATGGAGTCGGTGATAGTGCGCTGTATTTCACAGTCCAGCAGAGCAGTCAGGGGAAACAGCCCCGCTCTCTAAACTCCTCTGACATTCTCCATTTGAGTCGAGCTGGAAACACTCTGCGCCTGGCGGGGGAGTGTGTGTGTGTGTGTGTGTGTGTGTGTGGGGGGGGGGATCACTGACAAGCGAGAGGTCAGCGCTGCCCCCGCTGCAGGGGACGGGGGCAGAAAGGCTGGCGGCATCCTGTCACGGTGAATTAGTGTTTTGCGGCGGAGACGTCAACCATCCGGGCCGACTCCTCCGAGACTGTAACGGAGCAGGAGGCCGACAGGTGAGCGGAGCGGGTCAGACAGGTGGGGGGGGGGTGTGTGTGTGTGTGTGTGTGGGGGGGGGCTCAGCCTCCAGCGGGACGGATGAAGTTTATCTGAAAGTAACGTCTCTGTCCTGAGAGAAAGTTTCAAAGTGCTTACGGGTAAAACTTCCTCGCCTGTTTCTCTTAATGTTTCTCTGAAGCGGCAGACCCCCCCCCCTCACAGAGCTCTCTGGGGGGGGGGGGCCTCCAGCTGATGATGTAACATGGAGGACATTGTTTTATCTGGGGGGGGGTTGTTCATGCAGCACGATCAAGCGCTTTTCCTTCAAAACCTCTTCTTTGTGTTTTCCCTCAGTGAGGTTTGTTTACCAGGAAGTGTGTCCTTGTTGTTGTCGTTGTTGTTGTTGTTGTTGTTGTTGTTGTTGTTGTTCTGTGACCCGGGGGCCGGGTCGCTGGCAGAACCAGAACCGGCGCGGACGGTGCGGGAAACGCTAACGTCGTTTGGTTGATGGCGGTTCGAGCGGAGAGCAGCGTTTCCTTTCCAGGAGCCAAAGAGCAGCCAGAACACACACACACACACGCACACACACACACACACACACACACACACACACACACACACACACACACACACACACACACACACACACACACACACGCGCAGTGGGGATTGGTTGGAGGGTTCACAGATTGGATCTGAGCGGTTTAGCCAGCTTATGTTGTCAGACTCAAAGTGGAGGCATCTGAGGAGGAAAATCAAAATAAAAAGGCGACGCTGTGCAGAGGGTGAAGTCCTCATTCATCTTTAAATGTTTGGCCGCTCTCTCACTCCTGTCATCCCCCCATCTTTCCAGTTGTCACCCCCCCCTCACCACACACACACACACACACACACACACACAAACACAAACACACACACACACACACACACACACAAAGACAAACACACACACACCCCCGGCTCTGTCGGTGGCGTCTGAGGCCGAGCAAAAGGAATAAATAAAAGCTGTGTGCCAAGAGACCCAAACAGATTCTCTGAGAACCTGGCAGCCAATCAACCTGCAGATCAATGGGGGGGGGGGTGAGAGGTGAGGAGGAGGAGGAGGAGGGCTGGTTGATGAAGATAAGGGTGGTGGGGTCACGGGGTCAAAACAGCGACTGATGCCCGGTGCAGATGTTCACACGTGAAGGTTTGGGTCAGGAGAGGATGGGGGGGGGGGGGGGTGAGGAGGGGTGAGGAGGGGGAGGGGGCGGGGGCGGGGGGGTGTGGGCAGCCTGGGGGGCTGGTCTCCACTCTGTGTAATTGAGGATCGATGTGAGTGACAGCTGCCCCCCGGGACACGGCAGCTGCCAACACACCTGTGGTTAAAGGTGGGACACCTGCCCCCCCGCTGACCCCTGACCCCCACCACCCCCCACTGACCCCCCTCACCCCCTCCATCCGAACAGTCGGTGCTGACTGATGAAGTCAGGCTGAGCCCTGCGGTCTGATTGGCTGGTTTCTCAAGTGGCAATTTATTGGTTTGATCCGTTTTCAAGAGGTAATTCTGGTAATGAATGGACAGTGTGTGTGTGTGTGTGTGTGTGTGTGTGTGTGTGTGTGTGTGTGTGTGTGTGTGTGTGTGTGTGTGTGTGTGTGTGTGTGTGTGTGATGGATCCACCATAAAACACACAGACAAGTACACACGGCCAGTAAAAGCCCGCGTCAGGTGATCGGACCTCCCCGTCAGCGGAGCCAGAACCAGAGTTTATTCAGGACAGAACCATCGATCCAGTACGAATATGATGGTTCTGCAGGTTCTGCAGGTTCTGCAGGTTCTGCAGGTTCTGCTCTCGTTATCTGGACTTCCTGATTGATTGGACCCGGTGCCGCTGGAGTAAACAGGTGTGTGTTTTTATCCAGAGGTCGGACACGGAGTCAGATTAGATACTCCCCGACATCCGGGTCGGGACCGGTGTGAGATAAACTGGACCGTGATGAATGTGGCCAGAACCGCAGGTGTAGCTGTCGGATCCAGACGGGCCTCGGACCCGCTCAGGAGCTGAACGGGTCGGGTTGTGGGACCGGTTGGTGGTTCTGTTTACATGCAGCGACGTTCTGAGTTCTGTCCCTCCCAGACTCGGCTGCTCAATGCAGATATAATTAGTCTGCATGTTGCCACGGTAACGATGCTGCGCCCACTTTCCCATCCTGCCCCTCTCCTCTGATTCACACGCATTAACACACACACACACACACACACACACACACACACACACACACACACACGGGTCCAGCACTGTCCATTTTCAGCCCTGGTGAAAATGATTACGCTGCCATCTGGGCTTCAGTTTGTGTTCATGCCTGGGTGCCCCCCCCCGTGTGTGTGTGTGTGTGTGTGTGTGTGTGTGTGTGTGTGTGTGTGTGTGTGTGTGTGTGTGTGTGTGTGTGTGTGTGTGTGTGTGTGTGTGTGTGTGTGTGTTGACTGCAGACAATCACTGTGCCCTTGACATTATCAACAGCAGAGCTCTTTTTCCTAAATTACACCAAGTTCTGTTCCCACTAATAGTGTGTGTGTATGTGTGTGTGTGTGAGAGGGGAGGGTGGAGGTGTGTGTGTGTGTGTGTGTGTGTGTGTGTGTGTGTGTGTGTGGAGGGGGGGTCGGGTGTAGTTTTCCCTCGGCTGCTGTTTCACTGAACCCTGAAACAACAAGGACGCGTCAGGTTTGATTTCTCTTCTCCTTCTCCCTGACGGGTCAGAACCAGAACCGGGTCAGAACCAGAACCGGGTCGCTCTGCAGTGACGTGTGAGGGTGCCAGGCAGCGTCCCGCGGGGTCGGAGCATGGATCAGAACCTGAACTGGATTCAAATCCCCTGGTTCTGTTTTGAAAAGGGCTGCGGATGGTTTTGGTTCTGAGCTCAGACAGAAATCTGGGTCGGAACCGTTTAATCTATTCCGACTCTGTTTAAACTCGCAGGTGTGTTTCAACCAAACACACACACACACACACACACACACACACACCCAGCAGCAGTGTGTCTCAGATCAAAGTGAACGGATCACAGGCGGTTCTGGGTTGGACCTCCTCTCCAACCGGGACACTTGTGTTCTTCACATGAATTAAACATGTTCTGTTTCATCATGAAACCAGCCCCCCCCCGCTCCGGTTCAGCCCGGCTCACTTTTGGGTTTTCCTCCCAGCATGTATGTAACACACACACACACACACACACACACACACACACACACAGCGGCCAGTTCATTAAGGCGAATCAATTTTCCAAAATGTACGCGAGAGAGAGCAAAGTGATCTGAATAATCTATAACGGGTCGGCCATAAATAATGCACAGAACCGAGAGGGCGAGGAGGAGGAGGAGGAGGAGGAGGAGGAGGAGGTGAACACGACAGGGCTGAACAACAGCTCGACAAGAGGAGACGACTGGAGGACAAAGGAGGTGAGGGGAGAGGACAAGAGGCAATCAAACAGCTTCACGATGAGGGGAGGAGGGAGGGAGGGAGGGAGGAGAGGAGGAGAGGAGGGGAGGATGAGTGGAGAAGGAGGGAGGGAGGGAGGGAGGGAGGAGAGGAGGAGAGGAGGGAAGGATGAGTGGAGAAGGAGAGGGAGAGAAAGGAGGAAGAGGAGGAGAGGAGGAGAGGAGGGAAGGATGAGTGGAGAAGGAGAGAGGGAGGGAGGGAGGAGAGGAGGAGAGGAGGGAATTATGAGTGGAGAAGGAGAGGGAGAGAGAGGAGGATGAGGAGGAGAGGAGGAGAGGGAGGAAGGTTGGACGAGGGTTTCAGGGACAAGAGGAAGATGAGAGAGAGGCGCCGTGCTCTTCATCCTCATCTTCATCTTCAGACCCGACTCCGGGGACGCGTGATGTCACACCTGATTGACGGGATGGCAGGAGGCTCCGCCCCCCTCACCTGACCTCACACACAGAGGGACGTCCTGCCGCAGGAAGACAAATCGCGCCCCCCCCCCGTGATGTAGGGGTGGTGGTGGAGGACGCTGCGGGGCAAAGCCCCCCCACCACCACCACCACCCCCCGCAGGTGTAATTCATCACCCCCCCGGGGGTGGGGGTGGGGGGGTGGGGGCACGCTGGACACTGACCTTGAGTCACAACAAACGCTGCGTTCATTCATAAAGATTCTGTCCGGTTCTGCTGAGTCAGCGTGAGGATGAGGAGGGAGCTGAAGGTGGAGGGGAGGATGAAGGTGAAGGTGAGGATGAAGGTGAGGATGAGGAGGGAGCGGAAGGTGGAGGGGAGGATGAAGGTGAGGATGCAGGTGGAGAGGTGCTGCTGTCTCCTGATGAAGAAAACATGTCAGTCAGTTTCTGATCAAACGCATCGATTAAACCCGGGAACGCTGTGTGTGTGTGTGTGTGTGTGTGTGTGTGTGTGTGTGTGTGTCAGGTGACCTGGCCCACAGGTGAGCGGCGCAGCGTAGCGGCAGGCGTTCGCCGTGAGCGCCGGGAATCAGTCGCCGCGGCGAGCGTTTGGTTTTTTTTTTTACGACCCGCCGACGCCTGAAGCGCTCCGCTCGTTTGTCTCCCATCGCCGCGGCGACGCCTCCCATTATTAACTGACGAACGGCGGCGTGACCTTTGGTGTCAGCGGCGGAGTGGGCGGAGCCGGGCCGGGCCCATCTGTTACCATGACAGCGGCGTGGACAGTGAGGAGCGGGAATCATTAGCTCTGACGGATGACGGTTATTATGTCACCTCTACTTACACAGGTTATTACGGTGGTTATCGCACAACACTGTGTGTGTGTGTGTGTGTGTGTGTGTGTGTGTGTGTGTGTGTGTGTGTGTGTGTGTGCGCGCACGTCATTTATCTTCATATTTGTGTCTCATATTGCGGCCGATCAGCGTCTCATCTCTCGCTGCGTTATTAAAGAAAACAACAACAACCAAAACTCGATCACATGACCCGAGGGCGTGATGTCACCACCTCCGACCTCTGACCTTTGCTCAGACCGTCATGGCCGACCGCCCGTCGCTGTTAAACAGCTGATCTGAGCTGATTGGTTAATAGAAACCAGCCTGACGCTAACGAAACGTCTCGTTGTGTCTCTCTCCCCGGTTCTGTCCCGCTGCGCCCGGCTGGACCTGGACCTGGTTCTGCTCCACCCGCTCCACCTCCCCTTGGACGCTGCAGGTAAGCAAATCCAACACACCCTCTGTCTCTGCGGTACTCGCTCGGCGAACTAAAACGCCGCAGCCGAGCCCGAGCTCGGTGGTTCTCCCCCTGGGTCGGGTTCCGACCCGGAGGCTGAATCCTCACGGAACCGGAACGTGACGGACCTGAAACGTGTTTCAGTGATTCGGCGCCGCGGTCGGGCCGGGTTTCAGAACCCCCACCCCCCCCACCCCCACCGGATGTTGCTGTCATGCGTGAACTCCCGATGCTCTCATTATGTTCTGAGTCCAGTCAGAACTGGGCCGGGCGGAACCGCCTCCTCTCGCTTATCGCTCGCGTTCCCATTAAAGCGGCGGCCGATTGTTTCATCCCCATTTAACAGCGTGGAAACTGATTAGCCAATTAGCAGCGAGCGCATCGGAACATTAAACCGGGGGAGATTAACGTCGCCCCGGGTCGAACCCGTTCCCCCCCGTTTGAACCCTCATGGCACGTTCTCGGTTCTGACCCGGTTCCTGTTAGAGTGAACTCGCTGACTCTTGACGTTTGACCTCTGTGACCGATGAGGGCGTGAGGGTCCGTACTGTCCCCGGATCAGTTTCACCCTCTGTTTCTCTCGTATCGAACCATAAAAGGTAGAACCGGCACCAGAACCCACCGAGCTCAGGACACGGTTCTGACGGGAGTGAAATTATGGATTTTTGTTGTTTGTGTTTGCGTCACGCGGCGCCGGTTTTTATGATGACTCACTCGCTGGAAAACAGGATGCACGCATGGTTTTTATTCTGGAGCCCGGGACCGACCGGGCCGGTACCGACCGGGCCGAGCCCGGCGCCGCCGGGGCGGAACAACGGACCCGGTGACTTCACGTTAAGAAGTGAAAGAAAGAAAGAGGCTGAAGAGCTGCTGAGGAGGATGGAGGTGGAGTGGGAGGATGTGTGTGTGTGTGTGTGTGTGTGTGTGTGTGTGTGTCTGTGTGTGTGTGTGTGTGTGTCTGTGTGGGGGGGGGCAGTGATCCCCCCTCCACCTACTGCAGAGTGGAAATATGATTTTACACTCATCAGTCATGCAGGCTTAACCCCCCCCCCGCTCTGCCCTTTCACACACACACACACACACAGACACACACTGGTGGTCACTCATTGACCAGAACCCCCCCCCCCCACACACACACACATCAGGAGCTTTCAGCAGAGATGTATTCAGTAAATGCCAGCTGAGGTGTGTGTGTGTGTGGGGGTGTCATACAAATATCAGCAGCGCACAAAGGAGCCGCACAAACAGACGCACAATGAGCTCCGGCCCGTCAGGTTCTGATTACGAACCTTTGTGTGCGGATAATGGATCACCCTGTCCATTCACCCGCCCAACAAACAGGTGCATGCTGGGAAAACGGACGGCACCTGCTGGATCCAGAAACTGGGTGACTGAGTCCAGTTCCTCCTCCTCCTCCTCCTCCTCCTCCTCCTCCTCCTCCTCCTCCTCCTCCTCCTCCTCCTCCTCCTCCTCCCTCCTCCTCCTCCTCCCCCCCCTCCTCCGCTCCAATTACGCACAAACACAATTTTTTTCTCCAGTTTCACCTGAACGCCTTTTAGTTTCTCCTGATAACTGCCGTGGATGGAAGATGATTGTTTCGCTGGAGGAAATGAGTTGTGTGTGTGTCTGTTTGTGTGTGTGTGTGTGTGTGTGTGTGTGTGCGAGCGCGCTACAGTCGGGTAAAGTCTAGAGAAGTACGACTAATTTCAGCCGAGCTGATTACCGCGGTGGGCTGACGATACGTTCGGGCGACTCGCGCCGGGACCGGGGAGCCGAGCGGAGGTCGACCAATCGCGGCTCGTCGACGGGTTCGCCGACCCCCCCCCTTCTCGTGTGGCGAGCTGCGTTGCCGTGGCGACGTATTAACGCCTCACGGAGGGCAGGAGTCAGGTGAGAAGCATCTGCATGCGCACAGCGGTGCGTGTGCTCCATCGATCAATCGCACACACACACACACACACACACACAAAGGTAATCCTGCCGCCTGATGTGAGCTGGGGGGGGGGGCTCAGGGGGGTTTGGGGGGGGGCAGGGGGGGCGGGGGGTTAATTAAACTAAAGGTCAGAGGAGGTGGTTGATGGACATGACAACATGTCTGCTAACAAGCTCCTACACACACACTCTGCATGCTGTGTGTGTCTGCGTGTGTGTGCCTGTGTGTGTGTGTGTGTGTGCATCTGTGTGTGTGTGTGTGTGTGTGTGTCACATTGCTGCACAGCTCAGATCTTTAAAAATGTTTTTCTTCCTGTGACACTCGACGTCGTTGGAGTTTTGACTGAGTGAAAGTTGTGTCACACTTGTCTTCACACTGAGACACTGAAGCAGCAGATTAAACAGACACTGGGGGGGGGCAGAGACAGAACAGTGATGAGTTCAAGGCCCCTAACAAGAATGGGAAGAAAAAAGAGAGCGACGCGTGGATGGATGTTTTATTTAGGTGTGAACTGTGGAGAACTTCACTCCGCTGAACTTCACTGCAGTTTGGATCAGAACCACCGCAGGAAGCAACGGACTCTACTCGGCCAGGTGGCGAGGACGGGGCGTTGGTCACGCACGCACACACACACACACACACACACACACACGTCCGGTGGATGTGCTGCTGTTTGGTTGGTTGGTTGATTGAGGCGCAGCCGACCGAAACCAGAATAACTGATCCAAGGTCTGCCTGACGGACAGCAGCAGTGACCCCATTACACACATGCACGCACACACACACACACACACACACACACACACACACACACACACAGTTAAATTTACTCCACTGTAATAAAAGAAGCAGTTCAGGTAGTGGCCCTGCACAGTACAACTGCTGCAGGCAGTGTGGCTGGGGGAGGGGTGTGTGTGTGTGTGTGTGAGAGAATAAAAATACAACATTGTACGCGTATGTGTGTGTGTCCTGTGTGTGTGTGTCCTCACAGCTACAGTCCAGTGAGGAGACTCTCCTCCTCCTCAGCTGTCCATCAAACCTGTCCGTCTCCTGCTTATCAAACTTTTACCCACAGTTCTCATTAGGTTTGAATGAGGTGTGTGTGTGTGTGTGTGTGTGTGTGTGTGTGTGTGTGTGTGTGTGTGTGTGTGTGTGTGTGTGTGTGTGTGTGTGTGTGTGGGGGTGAATTCTCTGCTTCATTCGTTGGGACTATTTCTCGTGGCGGATCGATACAGAACGAGCGACACGAGACTTAGCGCACACGGCTAACAGCTGTTAGCTAATGTACAGGAAGTGAGGAAGCCTGACTCTGATTGGCTGTTATTTAACGAGAAGCCCCTCCCACTGTGTAACGGGGTCAGAGTCACTGCTGCTCAGTTATAGATGAGGCTCAGTGTGTGTGTGTGTGTGTGTGTGTGTGTGTGTGGGGGTGGGACCGTCACCCACACACATTTGAACACATCAAAGACTAAAGTAAATGAAATGAAATGACCTGGACAGTAACACACCTGAACACACACTGCCCCCCCCCTCAGATCCTCATCCCCCGAGGCGGCCATGACACCAGCGTCTAACACACACACACACACACACACACACGTGTCTGCTGGAAGGTCAAGCAAAACCGCTCTGTAAGCAACCTGCCCCCTCCAAACACACACACACACAAACACACACTAACAGTGAAGAGATTCTCACCTGTATGACCTCTGACCCCCACCATCGGGGGGGTGACAGGTGTGTGTGGTTCTCAGGTGATTGACAGTGATGGTCAAGCGTGCGTCTGTTTGTTTGTGCACACACACACACAGTATTTGCCCTCAGCGCACAGTGTGTGTGTGTGCGTGTGCACAGAAAGAGTTTGACCTTGGCAGTGTGTGTGTGTGTGTTTGCCGGAGATGAGTGACAGCTCTGAGACTGTAATAGAAGCTAGTGACGGGCTAACGCTAACCCTGCTCATATCTACCTGCCTCTGGGCGACAGGAAGGTGCAGGTGTGTGTGTGTGTGTGTGTGTGTGTGTGTGTGTGTGAGAGAGAGAGAAACTACTATAATCAGCGTTTTGATCTGGATTCACTTTTCTTGAAGGCACTTATCGTGTCTCTGTCTGTCTCTCTGGTCCCGCCCCAGAGGATTGTGGGCCACCGGCGGTGCCCCCCCCCACACACACACACACACACCCCCCCCCCCCTTACATTAGTGCGGCTCGTTTACCTCCGGATAAACAGTTTGTTCAACACCTGCGCTCCTAAAGGTCAGCGAACGCTCCGTCTTCCTCCGCCCGCGCTCCCTCCTCCCCCTGCGTGCACCGCCGCCTCACGCCCAGGTGTGTTTACCTGAGAAAGAATCACATGCACAGCAGGGGTGCGTTTGTTTTGTTCCAGGGAACCCGCAGATCTTCTCTCGCCGAGTTGTTGGTCGCAGAAACTGTGAAGGATGATGAAATGTAAAATGAAACGAAAAGTGTGAGACCCTCGCTGCTGTGTGTGTGTGTGTGTGTGTGTGTGTGTGTGTGTGTGTGTGTGAGTGAGTCATTCTGCAGTTGAGGCACAAAAACAACCCCCCCGCCCTCTCAGTCACAGCTGATTACCTGCCAAACTAACTGGCTCACCTGGAAACGCAGCAGCTGCTCCGGCTGCCAGCCCGGCCCGGCTCCTCGTGCTGATTGGTCGGCTGCGGGGGAGCTCGGCGACGCTGATTGGGTGAATTCAGAACGATCCGAATCTCTCCGCAGCTTTGCGCGCCTGTATGTTGCGTCCCCGACATCGTGTCAGGTGACCCGGGGGGCGTCGGCAGGTTGATGGAACAGGTCTGGTCGGGTCCGGTACGTGGGCGGAAGGTTCTGGTTCTGTCTGGTTCTCTAATGGGTCAGAACCTGAGGAATAGAGAACAAATAGAAATAATGAATGATCGTTTCATTGACGTGCTGGTGCAGACGTTCTTCTTTATGTCGGGATCGATCGGGATCGATTGGGATCAGGTCTATTGATCCGGCCCCCGGTGAACGAGCAGCACTGCATCATCTCAGGCTGTGGCGTGGATCGGGATTTATTAATCGATCTATGGATCAATCGCACCGATCAGCGGTGACCCCTGACCTCTGACAGAAACAATTAAAACGCTGCTTTTATTATTTGTGAGTGATTTGAAGGGACTTCCTCTTTAAATGAATCATCGATGGCTGATGCGTGTGTGTGTTTGTGTGTGTGTGTGTGTGTGTGTGTGTGTGGACTCAGACGACAGACTTGATGTGAAGTGGCCGCCATTGGTTTCCGTGGTGACGGCTGTCTGGGGGTGAAGTCGGACGGGGAGACTTATCGATCCAGGCCTCTGTGCGGACGTGTGTGTGTGTGTGTGTGTGTGTGTGTGTGTGTTTTGACATTTACACACATTTCTGTAATGAACAACTTTAATGTTTGTGCGTATCCGCTCGTACGTGATTGTGATTCATGGAGCGTTTGTTTCTTAACGATCAGATCGACATAATGAGTTTACATGTATGTGTGTGTGTGTGTGTGTGTGTGTGTGTGTGTAGTGTGCACTATCACATATTCTCATCATGTCTGTTTTGTGCGTCTTTAATTACCTCCGTTAAGGCGTCGCGCGTTAACCGTGTTTGCGTTGGTGCGAGCTCGCGGGTAATTGGCTGCGGGGGCCCCCCCCCCTGGATCCTGCGGGGGCCGCGGCGTCTTGAAGGGCGGCTCCTCCATCTGTCGGACAAACGGCGGCGGCGTCTCAATCTTCCGGGCGGCCGACTGCATCATTTACAAGGTTAATGCGGAGCGGGCCGCTCGCCCGTGGCCTGTTCCTCTCCTCGCCTTTCTCCTCGCTTTTCGTTCTGGCTCGTTAGGGGCGGCGGGGATTTTCACACTCTGTAAAAGTCCCATCATGGAGGGGGAGAGGAGGCGCACCCCCCCCACACACACACACACACACACACACACACGACGGAGCGGCGTGACAGCCTCTTATTTGTTCCAGTAGAGGACGTTGGGTTCTGCCGACGGAGGACGGGACGCCCTCAGGTGGATGACGGGTCCTCCACTCGTCGTCCGACCTCTGCTCCGTACTCCGTTCCCTCCCGGGGGAGGTGGGGGGTGGGGGGGGCAGGTGACGTCTTCACCTCCTCGCCGCCCGTCTCCTGCGCTCCGTCCTGCAGAATCACGCGCCGCCGGGCGCCGCGGGGCTCGTTACGGCCCGAGATGCCCCGCGGCGGCGCGACGTGAGAATAATGCATGTGGAAATTCACCCTTTCATTTGCCAGCGGGGCTTCTCCGTCCTCCTGAGCCTGCCAGCTATGAAATAAATATGAGGGGGGGGGGGCCGGGGCGTAATGGAGCCTCAGCGCCAGTCCACACAGAGAGGATTGATTGATGCCGTAAGACGGAGGAAAAGGACGAGCGGCCGAAACAGAAGACGAATGTCGGATGGAGAGAAGACTGACTGACGAGGGAGGGAGGGAAGGAGGGAAGGATAGAAGGGAAGGAAGGAAGCTAAGAGGATGGATCCTCCCAGCTCGACGGAGGTTAACGATGATTCACGCAACTTATTATTTTTTTTTTGAAGAAGAAGAAGTTCAGGTTCTTTTCAGTGCGACGTCAGACGTGCCAATTAAAGCGAGCGCGTTTTTTTTTTTTTTTTTCTTGTTGCTACGAAACCGAAGTTGGGAACGTGAGTTTCCTGAACGTCCTCGACTCGACTCGACGGCTGCAAATAAAAACAGAGGAGACACTTTCATTAATGAGACGCGCAGTTAGCCCAGACCACGTCGGCGCCCGCGTGACAGACGCGGCGAAGGCGTCGAAGGACTTTAATTAAAGCTACGGAGTCTCTCCGCAGAGCGTTATGATGTCACGGTGACGCCGACCTCCGACCCCTCGGTTATGAAGCGCCACGGCGTCGTCATTTTAATCCCATCCTTGTCGCAATTAGCGTAATGAATTCCTGAGTTACGGCCGCGAATGTTGTTCCGTGACCTTTGACCTTCAGTCCGTCCTTGGGGCCGAGTGGACAGGAAGATGAAGAAGCCCTTTCACAGTAAAAGCCCGACAACAAAGCCTGCGATGTTTCACCCCCCCCCAGCTGTGACATCACATCCTCTCTGATTGGCCAGAGGAGACCCCCCCCCAAGCCTGTGATGAGTGTGTTTGTGTGTGTGTGTGTGTGTGTGTGTGTGTGTGTGTGTGTGTGTGTGTGTGTGCGGTGATGTTGGTGGATATACATAAATAAAATCTGACTCGACTAAGTGGACCTCACGCTGCGTCTAATGGTTGTGTACAGGCGTGAACACACACACACACACACACACACACACACTGATGCACCTGTCACACGTGGACCTTTGATTCACCTCCTCGTCCTCCTCCTCTTCCTCTCGCTGGTGTGAAATGACTCTTCACAGCTAATTACAGGGCTGGATCTTCCTCCTCCTCCTCCTCCTCAGTCTCCATCTTCCTCTCCTGTGTGGGCTGGGGGGTGTTGACATGATCAGATACGCCACGTCGTCTGCACCTCGAGCAAAGACAGGGAGGGTGATTCAAAATGAATTAAATTACAGTCCTACTGTATTATAATAATGCAGTAATTACGTTGTTCTAATTAAAGTGAACTCTGCCCCCCCCCTCGTTAAAGGCATATTAACGTGTGTGTGTGTGTGTGTGTGTGTGTGGGGGGGTCGGGCTGCAGGACGAGGACCGGCTCCGCGCTGGACTCGACGTTCGCGGGGATCGATTCATTTTACATGAGGATATTGGATATTAATGGTTCTTCTAAAAAATAGATAAAACAAAGTAAATGTGCGGCGGCGAGTCAAGTGAAGTAAAATAAATAAATCATCCAGATCACAGACATAATCTGTACCTGTAAGAGATCATTAGAATAAAACCCGCTGGAGTTCACTCGTCCTTTCAAGCTCCCCCCCCCCAGGTGGACTCGAAGCTGGGGTGAAAAGTTAACGTCGGCGGTTAGCCTGTCATTCATGTTGATTAGCTCGGGCTTCACCTGTAACAGGTTGTCATGGAAACTGCTCAAACCGCTCGTGCGACATCGGTGAGTAGTATTGGAGGGGGGTAATTATTCAGATTTGAGAGCGTGTCAGAGTTTCTGATCTGTACGGATCCAGTCTGGACAGTTTGACTGTTGTCATGCGACTTTGTCAAGTTCTAATTTGACGAGACTCACCTGACCCCCCACCCCCACCCCCTCCACCCCCACCTGTCTCCGTCCTTTCAAACTCTGCCAATTACACGGCAGAAGGTGGAGGTCCGCTTTCGCTGCCAGAGATAAAAAAGAATTTCACAGGATTTCAGAGCTGTAATCTTGACAGATGAGCTCGCTTTCCAGATTACCACCCCCCCCTTTCAATTTTTACATTTTCTGCCCCCCCCACACACACACACACATACACTATCGCAGGAACTATGGAAATGACGGGCGCTGGCCTCGCCAAAAACCAAGATTAAGGCAGCGAATACGAGCGAGAGGAAGGAAGTTGGGTCTTTTTTTTAACCACCCCCCCCCCACACACACACACACCACACCACCCCCACCCCCACCCAGACCGCTCCACTGTGGAGCTTTATTAACAGCCTCTAATTGGAAAAACCAAAATCCATTAACTCCACAAAGACAAACATCATCCATTGAAACAATTAGGAGGCAGCATAATTTTACACAAATGTAATTTTATCCTCCGCGCTGAGGGGGGTGGGGGGGCTCACAGTGGTATCATTATTATATTAGTGTACACACACACACACACACACACACACACACAGTGACAGCGAGCCGCTGCGACTCGCCTCTGTGTTTGTCTTGTTTCCACAAACTGACAACAAGCTCACTTATCGTCTGTGTGATGAGAGATTTGTTAAAGAAACTCGGCCCATTAAAAACTCAGCTGCTCCTTTTTGGTTTCTTATGTTTGTTTGTTTTTTTTTTTTTTTATACAGACCCAAATGTGTTTACGACGTCAAGTCTCCGTTTATTCTTTGATCAGACATTTCACCATTTAGATCCTAATTACTCCTTTCAGTCCCAAATAAAAGAAAAATAAACGTGACATATTGATGTAAATATACGTGAGTTCTGGTGTTGACTGTCCATAAATAGCATCTTAACCCTTTG
This sequence comes from Psettodes erumei, assembly GCA_016785225.1. NCBI lineage: Eukaryota > Metazoa > Chordata > Actinopteri > Pleuronectiformes > Psettodidae > Psettodes > Psettodes erumei. The sequence continues at coordinate 901,743 of JAFBJZ010000817.1, forward strand.
TCCAGCACAAGCTGCTCGTAGATAATTATCTTCTCTCTCAAAAAACACGTTGTGCTCAGTTTTAACGTGTATATATACACACACATTATACTTCTACTATATTTTATTCATATACGCATTATAAAGTTTCTGCCCCTTTAAATACGCGGCTTGTTTTGCTCCGTACTCAGTGACAACGCGGGGTCAACGGAGCCGCACGCGATTGGTTGATTAGGTGGCGCGACATTTCCCCCCTGCATTCTGATTGGCTGGGGGAGGGACCCGACAACAAGCGGAGAAAAAGAGATCGAGAGCTGTGGCGGCGGCTAAGCTAAGGTGCTAGGAGGAAGAAAATAAAACAAATAAGTGAGTGAGAAATGCTGGAAACAGGGTAAAAGTGCGTCGGTCAGTTTGCGCCGTACATATATCAGAGAACGATACCGTGAACTAGCGAAAAAACGTCACATTAAAACCGTAAAGTTGAGCGACTAGCGCAAAAAAGCGAAACTGCGTCATCGCTAGCCTTTCCAGCTAGCTAACTAGCTAGCGCGCGAGACCGTGACCCGGCCCACGTCACGTCACGTCAGGCACCGTTTCCGGACCCGTGGACACCAGCCGGTGCTCCAGGTAGCCCAGCGACGGCGTGGGACAGAGGGGACCCTCCCCCAACACACACGCTCCACTCCCCAGCATGAAGCAGCGGTTAGCCGCCGACTCTCGCCCCATTCCGCCGGGACAGCGGTGTCCGCCCGCCCGCGGAGGAGTCACGTGACTTACCTGCAGTTAACGTGAGTACTGATCGGTGATACGGAAGTGACGTCCGCGCTTGTGACTGCGGGTTTACCTGCGGGTTTTGTTAGGTGTTGTAGCTGGCTTTGTGTGTGTGTGTGTGTGTGTGTTACCTTAATTCACCGCCCCCCAGCACCACCTGCTCCACCAGCTCCACCCCCTCCAGCTCTAATTTGCTCTCATCACTTCAGAATTCCCCCGACCTCTCACACATCTCATGTTTTATTTCTCTTCCCACCGGCTCTTCCTCTCCCGCACCATCGTCCCGGGGACGTGGCTGCTTCAAACGTCCTCCGAGGAACTGGGGCGTCCTTTTTTACCGCCGCGTCCCCGCGTCCCCGCCCGCCACGCTGCCGCGCGGGAACGGTTTGGGCTTAAATGCTTGAAATGGGTAGGAGAGATAAAAGTTGAGTTTTCGGGGGTTGCTGTGCCTCGGAGGAGGAGAAGAAACGCTCCTGACTTCCGGGGTATTTTCGTGACACCTTTGTTGTTCGGCGCTCGACGCTGCAGTGTTTCTGCACAGAGTTGTTGTTAGTGGCACTTCTTTCTTTTTCTTTTCTTTTTTTTTTTAAATTTAACTTACTTTTACAGTTTCAGCCTCTGTGGCTAGCACCGCTCATGCTAATGAGATGCTAATCCGGCTTCTTCAAATTTTTCTTTTCTTTTTCCCCCCAAAACGCAAAGGAAGGAACTCGGTCAAGCGCGGCTGTGAGGCGGAGACGTGTACGCCCTCCTTTAACGGTTATCAGCGGGACGTGTGCGGCATCAAACGCACACACACGCGCAGAATAATGGGTTCAGAAAGAAATAAAAAAGTGATATTAATGTCATCATCCCGCCGTGAGAGCACAGCGACTGTCACTCACCGTCCTCTGGACGGCTGACAGCGAGACCCGGGACACCACCCTCCATCACACACACTATTTATATCCTGGAGGGGTTTATAATGTGGAGAGACGGGGAGGATATCCAAGGTTGAGAGTCTGCGGTCGGGGTGGAGTTGTGTTGTTGTGTAGAGGCGCGCACACGCAGTAACGGTACATTTGTGCATCAGTGCACCCGTCGCGAATGTGTGAAGTGGGGATATTACTGTCACGTCGCTGGCAGGCTGGCGGCGCCCGTCCTTATAACTCTCCTTCTGCTCGGGCTCCAGGCGCCGCCGTTTTTATCCGGCGGAGCTCCGGCAACCCGAAGGTCCGCAAACTTTCCCGAGCTCCAAACTTTTTCCGGCACGTCACTCCCGGGAGCCGCGCCCCGCCGCCTGAGCGCGGGATAATAAAGCCCCCCGCTCTCGCTCTCGAGCGGTTGGCGTGCCGGGAGGCGGGTTTTTTTTTTTTTTTTGAGGAAGGTCAGGCGGCGGGAAGCTAGCGGCCTGGCCCGGAGTCACAGAGCCGCATCTGTACCAGAATCCGGACCGTTCGCTTTCGCGTCGGCGCCGCTGAGGTTACGCAACGCCGACGCCAGGGACTTTTTCAAGAACTCCTGCTGGAGCCGAGAATAACAGAAGTCCCATTTGTATTCTGTGAAGAGAGAGGCCAGCTCCGACTCTACAGCCAGCCCGCCGTGTGTACTACAGCGCTGATTTGTTTCCACGGCAACAGCAGCTAATAATACCCGCCGTCCGTCATCGGTGCCAAACTGACAGCAAACAAACAAAAAAAAAAGAAACGGGATTTACTGGAAACAAAGTTGAAGTAATTAAGACTGACGGCCACGACGAACCCTGCGGGCCAGTTAAACGGCGCCGCCGCTGAGGTTCGCGGGACCGGGTGCGTTTGTTTGTGGAGGCGGGCGGGGGGTTTGTGCATGACCGCAGCGAGCGAGCGGAACATGACGTTCGCTTCACCACAACCCTCTGTGCTTACACGATCAGCCCATTGATCGCTACGAATACTTATTGATACCCGATCGGTTCTCTGCTGACACCTGCTGAGTGTAGTTATTTGGGTGAAACGCTCCTTTAATGCTCCAGACTGAGAGGTGGAGGCTGTATGGCTGTGTTTGGTTCATTTGCCCCGGAGGTGCTTAATGTCTGTATCCTGTGTGTGTGTGTGTGTGTGTGTGTAATTAATTCGACCGGCTGCTTCTGTTATTAGCTGGAGAAATAGTGCTGAGTCAGGATGAGAGAGTGGGCGAGAGACATTGAGAGGGACACCGAGATGGGGAGAGAGAGAGAAGTTACGGCTGTGAAAAGGTGGACACAAACTGACCGGGTCGTATTAGGAGGCGTGCGGGTTGTCGGTTCGACGCGGCGTGTGCCGGTCTGACTCCACCCCGACACGGACCAGAACCCGGGTTCGGACCGCAGCTTCTCCCACCGAGAAGGGAACGCTGGGTCCGGGTCGTTCTCGTCCTCGCTAACGACGGCAGTGTTCGCTCGAGAAGCCCGGCGGGCAAATTTACGATTCGAGCGATAGCGGACCTGAACGGGCTTTACGGGCGGTTTAAGCAACGCCTAACGTTGATAACCAGGGGTGCGTTCAGGATCGATAGTCCATCTGCGCACGGCGAAGAACGGTGGCAACGGCTTCTAATTCATTTCTATCGACGGCGGGAACGAGCAGATGAAAGCAGCAGGTGATTTGGGCTCGTTATGTTTTACAGAGCCGCGGGTTACACACACACACACACACACACACACACACACACACACACACACACACACACACACACACACTGCGCTCGTCTGCTGCGTCCCGACGTTTCTGGAGAGGGTCTTCGTGTAAAGTCGACACGCGCTCGTTCTCGCGCCGCCGTGCGAGGTGTTTTCATCCGAGCGGCCCGGCCCCTTTTTTAACGGGGAAAACAAGCGAGTGGGGGCGTTTCCCACCGTTTGGTTCCGAGCGGGTCCGGGTCGGACGGGATCGTTACCGGCGTTAAAAACAGCAGTAAATATTGACGGCGGGACGGCGGCTCCGTGAAAAGGCTTTTATCCCAAAAACACTCGAGCGTGACGAGTCGCTGTAAAAGTTTAATGCTGATCCTGGTTCTGGTTCTGCTGCGGCCTGTCACCCCCCCCCCACACACACATACACACACAAACCACAGAGCTGTTGCTAATTGTTGGGGGGGGGGGCAGGACACCCCCCTCGCCAGCTGTTCGGCCACAGATCCGCCTCTGATGGCGGACGCAGACGGTTGTGATGATTTTCCCGCAGACAGCTCCGTCCCATTAGCAGCCGGGCGTGACCCTACCCCACACACACACACACACACACACACATACCCACGCCGAGGCGACCGGCGGCGCCATACTTGTTTTCACACGTATGTTAACTTGCGCGGCGGCGGCGGAGCGAGGTGGGAAGTGGGTGGAAGAAGAAGCTGCGGCCCGAGCGCTGACCTCAGCTAACAGCTCATTATTCAGGAACATCAGCCTCCACCATGTTGGCCCCCATTACTGCAAACAGCCTCCTCCTCCTCCGCCTCCTCCTCCTCCTCACCATAAACACATCGTTACCTGGAGGAGACCAGGAAGTGGAGGACCACATCATCTGTAACACACGGCCGGCGTGAGCGGCTCGGGCTACGCCCACCTCCGCCTCTTATCGACCGCGACCGATCGATTATTGGTGATCGCTTCACTCATCATCTCAAGGTTGGAGCGGGTGGAGGGAGGGGGAGGAGGAGGGAGGAGTAATAAAGAGAGGAGGATGAGTCACGGCTCAGATTTCCTGACTCCTGTTAAACATTTTATTTGTGCAGCGGGTGTGACATTTACAACGCAACGCACAAAGGAAGTGTGCGACGCCGCAGTGTGTGGCGTCCCAAACGTCTCCGTCCCGCCGCAGAGCTTCGGCGCTGAGAGAGAATAACACGGGGCTGTTGGTAATGGAGGGACGCTAATAATTACATTAAAATGAACAAACGGGTCAAGTGATAATTACAGCGTCTGTCCCGCAGGAATAAATATTAAAAAAGAAGAGAAACGAGTAAAAAAAAATTAAAATTAAATTAAAAAATGCTCCTAACATGCTCGGAGGCAAACGGGACAAATAATGTACGTCAGCTGTTATGGAAGGAAGTTAAAAAAAAAAAAAAGAAAGGAAAAGGTTTTTCCAGCCGGAGAAGGTAAAGGTGGAGGAAATTAATATGATAGCAGATTAAATTATGAACGTTAATGCTCATCAAGTATTCATGGTAAATGTAATTTAATGACAAGTATTAAGCAGAAAAGAGCATTTAATGGAGCCGGCGTGTTACTGCTGAGAACATAAAGTTATAAAGAGGAGGAGGAGGAGGAGGAGGAGGTGGAGGGAGGAGGAGAAACACAGAGGGAGCAGTTGGATTATTTTACGTTGGATTAGAATATATCGCACTCATGTCCGATACCCATCTTTAATATTCGCCTCGGAAATGGCTCCTGTGTGCGCTCGTGTCGCGGTTTCATGTGTGCGAATGACAGTGTGTGTGTGTGTGTGTGTGTGTCTGTGTGTGTGTGTTCCATTGTTTGGTCGTGGCCCCTCACTCGCACAACTTATTGTGCAGACGGAGGAGAGAGGGGGATGTTAGAGGAGAGTGCGATGGACTGATGAAGGTGTAAAGTGTGTGTGTGTGTGTGTTCTGTTTTATGTACTCCTCGAAATTACACACACACACACACACACACAAAGCTGAGCCGTGCGGTTTTAGAAACACCGCATTGTTATACGCTCCAATTATAACCCCCCAAACCAACACACACTTCCTGCCGGTACCTGACTGTGTGTGTGTGTGTGTGTGTGTGTGTGTGTGTGTGTGTGTGTGTGTGTGTGTGTGTGTGTGTGTGTGTGTGTGTGCGTGCAGCATCTCTACCCAAACTGACTAAACACACATTGACTGTGTGTGTGTGTGTGTGTGTGTGTGTGTGTGCGCGCTGGGTGAAAACGAGTTCATCCGCCATGATTGCTTATTTAAGTTTTTGCCTCAGACTGCGATTCAGCAGGGTGGATGTTCATGGGGGGGCTCATTAAAAACCACTGACGGAGGAGAAGGAGCAGAGGGCGAGCGAGGTGGAGAGGATGGATGAGGGAGGGAGGAGAGAGAGTGGATGTTTGGTTTGTCACGTCCAGGAACGATGGATTGGGGTAATTGAAGACCCGGTTGTGGTCTGTCGGAAATATTTACCTGCATCAAATCAGGTAATCAATTAAATACTGTGATTGATTTTATATATATTTTAAATATCTTTATATATATATATATATATATATATATATATATTAACATCTTCCTAACTTATTTATTTTATTTTATTTTATTTATTTTTATTTTGTAACACCACTCTTTGCTGCTACAATCCTGTTGTATATCTTGTACAATGACAATAAAGTGCTATATATATATATATATGTAGTGTGTGTGTGTGTGTATATATATATCAATCAATCAATCAACAACGTGACGACAGCCACGCACAATGCAGAATGGGTTTTTAGATTAAATTACAGATTAACAGCATTCAGTAAATTACTTCATCATTTCATTCACACGCACGGCTGGTAATTAAGATCCAGGCTAGGCTGCCCCCCCCCCACACACACACACACACACACAAAATAACAACAACAAACAACAAACAAATGAAAATATTCCTGCAGGAAACCAGTAAACAGGAAAGTGCAGTCGTCCAAAACTGATTAAAAATTAGTTTAAATTTAAAAAAAATAAGTTTCTGCTCAGATGGGTTTCTGAGACGACTCATCATTCATTCACTCCTTCATTCATTCATTCATTCCTTCATTAGTGGGGTTAAAACGTCCTCCTGCCGTCATGTGATCCGTTCCCTCCTCAGATTATTGTTTTTGTTTCGACCTTCCTCCGCTCGTGGTCGCGCGGCGCCGACCCGACCCGTGACGGAGCCGAGCGAGCTCCGGCGGCCTCGTCCTTCAGTAATGGATGGAAATGAGGCGGGAAGAAACGAGAGCAGCTCGGACCTCATCTGTCCGCCTGACACCGCGCTAATGGCCCCGTGTGTGTGTGTGTGTGTGTGTGTGTGTGTGTGTGTGTGTGTGTGCATGTGTGTGTGTGCGTGTGTGTGTAAACACCGGCCCTGTTTGTGCAGTTGAGACGCTCATAGAGGGAAACATGCAGGTACACGTTTACACAACGCTCGTCGACAAACGTCGAGTGCTCGCTGTCAGTGACGAGCTGATCGGCCAATCACGGCCCTGTGTGACCTGCGTGACGGCCCGATGAGGTTTTTATCTGATCCAGATTAGATCTCAGCCCCCCCCCCATAGCAACAAGTCTCGCTCGCCGTCTCTCAGCTGTTTCCCGTGCTCTCTCGCCCTCTGTCAGAGCGCCGACAGCTTCGGTCGCGTCGTCGTCGGATCCGGGTCCAGACAGTCGATCAAACGCCCAATTAGCGGGAGCCCCCCCCCGCGCTGAACTCTGCCTCCGCTCATTCAAACCGCTAATTAGACGCCACGACGTGATTCGTCACGGCGGTGGCGGGCGCCTCCCTCTTCTCAGCCGATCCTCCTCTGCTCCCCCCAGACCGTCATTAATCCCAATCTGAGCCCGAATTAAAGTCGAGGGAGGGGGGTGAGGTATCGATTTGACCTGACTGGTTCCGGCAGACACACACACACACACACACACACACACACACACCCGTGGGAGGATTTATTAGAGCTGCCAGCGTCTGTTCGTCCTTCCCAACGCCACCGCAGTACGCCTGCTGCTGTGTGTGTGTGTGTGTGTGTGTGTGTGTGTGTGTGTGTGTGTGTGTGTGTGTGTGTGTGTGTGTGTGTGCGTTCATCTCCTCCGGATGTTTGTGGATCTTTGACTGTTTAACATGATGACCCGGTCCTGTGTGGTGTCTCGGACCCGGTTCGGTCCAGTATGCTCTGGCGTTCCATCAGTGATTTAGCACAGAACCAGCCGATGCTTCAGGCTCGGTTCTGGTCCCGTATTTAAGCTCTGTGACCTGGCTGTGATTAAATGTTCTGTTTTGGTCCAGTTCTGAGTGACTTTGTAAATCGTGGTTGTGAACAACAGAACGTTCTGTGAGGTTCTGGCTCCGGTCTGATCCAGTAATCGCTGATGTTTCAGTTCTGCTCCGGCCCGGTTCCCCTCTGATGTGGAGCCACGGTTTGATCCGGCGTTAACCGAGGTTCTGGCCCCGGCTTGATCCGGTGTTCCCCGATGTTTGCGGCCTGGCCCGGTTTAAGCCCTGGATTGGTCCCGCTGTGATCCGGTATTCTCTGGTGCTGTGTCTCTCCGACCGCCTGGCGTCGGACCCGGTCCCGCTCGGTCCAGGTGAAGCTTCTGGAGCTGATCAATCACAGGAGGAGGTGGAGGTGGAGGTGGAGGAGGAGGAGGAGGTGGAGGTGGAGGAGGAGGAGGAGGAGGCCGCTCCATCTTCATCCTCCGTGACATGAATGAAAACAGAGGACGGTTGCATCATGATTCCCCCTCCCCCTCCTCCTCCTCCTCCTCCTCCTCCTCCTCCTCTGTTGTGTGGGTGTTGGGATGGGGTGACCCTGGGGGAGCAGGGGGGTGGGGGTGTTTTGGGTGGGGGCGCCCCCCCCCCCATGCTGTGGAGCTGCTCAAACACTGTTTGATGCTGTGGTCTTTGGTGTAGACGCTCCTCTTATCAATAATGGATGGAGCGCTCCTCCTCCTCCTCTCCCTCCTCCCCCGCTCCCCTCCTCGAAATACAGCTGCTCCTCCTCTCAGAGAGCCGGCTCCCCCCCGAGGGCCACTGCTCCTCCTCTCCTGCCTCCTCTTTCCTCACCTCCTCCTCTCCTCCTCTACTGTCTCCTCGTTCCTCAGCTCCTCCTCTCCTGTCTCCTGTTTCCTCATTTCCTCCTCTCACTGTCCTCCCTTCCTCTCATTCATCACTTTCTTTTCTCCTCTTCTCCCGTCTCCTCCTTTTTCCTCCTCTCGTTTTCTCTTCATCCTCTTTGACATCTAATTCCTCTCTCCTGTCCTCTCATTTGTCTTCTCCTCTTTTCCTCCCTCGCTCACCTCCTCATCTCCTTTCTGACCTACATCCTCTTCTTGTCTGGTCCTGTCTTCTGTGTTCTCCTCCTCCTCCTCTTCCTCCTCCCTTCTTTCCTCCTCTTTTCTTTTCCTGTCCTCATCACCTTCTCTCCTCTCTTCCTTCCCTGCTGTCATTTGCCTCCTCGCTCCTCCCACCTCCTCCGCTCGCTCGTCACCTCATTTTCTTTTTGTGTCTTCCTCCTCCTCCTCCTCCTCCTCTCACGTCCTTGATCTGGAGGCTCCCCGCCAGGCCTCGCTCTCCCCCCTTTGACCTCTGACCCCTGACCCCTCGTCTCAGGCTGATGGGAGCCACCGGGCTGGTCTGCTCCTGCGGGCGTTAAGCGAAGAGGAGGAGGAGGAGGAGGAGGCGGCGGCGTCTCACACTGGTGTTGGATCGGTTCCCCTCAGGGCCCGAGCGAGGCTTCGGTTTGGACCGGCGCCGAGCGTCCGCGCGTCGTTACCGCCGTTGCGAGGGGTGAACTGATTAGCGGGTCGTTCGTCACCATTAGCCGACGGACGCACGTTGAAACTGGGCCATCGGTTCCGGTCCAGAACCGACTTCTCGGGTCACGCGCCAGGAGCCGGTAAACAAACTGGCGGCGCTGCCAGAAGCGGCGGGCGGCGGCCAAATTCATCCCTCTTCATTTTCCATCAGATCCCGCGTGAGCCGGGTCCAGATGTGGGGCGTCTGTGTTACTGAAGCAGAACCAGAACCCGGCCTGGGTCTGTGTCCTGGATCCAGATCGGACCAGGCTGGATGTCGGGGGGTGGTGTCGAGTGTCCGGTTCTGTTTCACAGAGAGGCCCGTTGGCAGCGCAGAACCGTAATCCAGTGTGCGGGTCGGGTTCCAACGGCTCGGTCCAAACAGAACCGGAGGAACCGGAGCGTCGCTAAGCCCGAAGATTTATCGTCTAATCATGTCGTGTGTCTGTGTTGGCGCCGAGATCAGCTCGTGTGTACTGAGACCTGTGTGTGTGTGTGTGTGTGTGTGTGTGTGTGTGTTCAGTTCACACCCTGACCCGGTTTGGTCCCTATCATGTTGATTGAATCACTTATTGATCGACTCCAAACGCAGGAAGTCGATGTGTGAGGCGGCTGATTATGAGATGGACGGTCTCCTGTCCGTCTCACCTGGATGTGTCCACCTGCTGCACCTGTCTGGGTCCGGGCCGGCTCCCGTTCGGGTCGACACCTGTCCCCACCTGTCCCCACCCGTCCCCCTGTCCGTCTGTGTGTCATGTTGTGGACGAGGCTGACTGATGACTCCCTCACCTGTCTCCTTGTGATTAATGGCACTTAGAGACGATCCCGCTCTCCTGATACATCATTACCTTTCGCCCTAACAAGCCCCCCCCTTAATCTCACACACACACACACACACACACACACACACACACACACACACACACTCACACACACACACGTATAACGCTGCATGCTGTTTCATCTTAATGGTGAGAAAACGGCCCGAGCGCCGCCGTCTGACTCCGCCCGAGTCTCGCCTTACCTCGCCGCCCAGCCGCCGAGGAGTTTGATGAAAGCGGCGCCGGCGTTCGGGTCCGACGGAACCGGCCCAGTCCGTCCGTGCGAGCGAGACGAGACGAGATGGCGGTCCGATACCGCCTAATGGTTCTGTTTTGTTTGCGGCATGTTATCTGTGTCCGGGCCCCGGGGCTCATTACTGATTACGAGTTCTCCGATCGGCACCGGCGCCTCCGCCGAGGCCCGGCCCGCGGCGCCGCTGATATTCATTACAGGAGCCGGACTTAATCTGATTATAGAGAAAAGGTCGTTAAGCCGGCGAGGCGGCGGCTCCTCGCGCCACACGACGACGAAAACAAAAAGTCGCCGGGTCAAACGCATTTGTAAGAAACAGCAGGCGCGCCGCATGTTTATCTCGGCGAAGCGTTCCCCGTCGAAACGCACTCACAGCGGCGAAAATCTGGATTATGCAACAGAAACCGCTTTAATCCCCCAATCTGCACACGGCCCAAATCAGGAGCAGGAAGCGACTGGGGCTTGTTGTTGTTCTAGGTGCAGCGTTAGCTCGCCAACACGGGCCCAGCTGGTTCCGTCTTGTCTGTCTTGTGCCACCCTGGGGTGCCCCCCACACACACA